>VUQR01010008.1:18968-43683 GCA_015108515.1 Hemichromis elongatus | reverse complement strand
CCGCCCACCCGCCCCCCCATGATCTGTGCGCCATTGAATCACTTGCTTCACGAGAGCTGCGAACCACGTCTTTTATCTATCTGTCTTTAAATGAATGAAATTTGTGAAGTTTAAATAGAACAATGCATGACTTGAAAGCTTACTTAAATAAGTTATAAAAAAAAGTAATTTTGTTTTCATCCACACTTTTGTTCTCTACTAAATCATCCTTTTGCATGGTAAAAACACAGGATATAACAGCTAATTAGAGCAATACATGACAACTCAAAGAAAAAGATTGGATTCAGTCAGTATAATTTAAAAATCATGTAAAACAATTTTTTTTGTTAGGTTTTCTTTTCAACACCTTGAAAGGGCACTGACTTTCAAATGACCATCACGTTAAGGCAGATTCTTATTCTTTACATTGAACTTGGCATTATGCAAGGATGGTGGTGTGAAAACAAATTCCTGAATCAGTTATTAGAGTAAATTTTTTTGGGTGCATCACAATAATGAATAGGAACAGTTTCTGACACTTTGGGGTGATTGTCCTGAAGCAGGAGTTATTTCAAATTAAGCTCTTTCAGTTTGTGATATTATTCCAGTGTGTTGCATATCGATTACACAACAGTTGATACTGTGGGGAAACAAAGCTGCTTTGGGCAGATAGTCTAACTAGGATTTTCATTGAAAAGGTACAGAGAACATAAAAGGACAGTATTTGATGAAAAAAAGTAAATAAAGTAATCTATACTTTTCACATTTCTGACTGGAGAATAAATAATTTTTGATGTTGAGATCTTGTTGTATGTCCTCTTGTCTAATTAACATTCAGTATGCTCCTCGTGGCTCCTCAGCAACAAGTGAGACTGGAGCTATGCTAACTTAAAATGTCGCCCTGCTGTTTATCTGAACTTCGATCATTATGTCTAATACGTCAGTGCCTGGCCCGGTGAAGCAAGTTTAAGATTTTGTAAACTGACAAATTCAAGCCATGAATAATTCCCTTGAAATGTTCTCTCTCTGTTTTACTATTTTGTTAAATACTTTGTTTTTAAAAAGTCATTTGACAGTTCGTGCTTACACACGGGAAACAGGATCATGGTTTAGTAGCTGTTGTCTTTGGAGCAAAGACACAGGAAAGCGGTGGCCTTTCAGTGATGTCCAGCAATCCTGAGGTCTCTTTAGCGGGCCTAACCAACCACATATTGTTCCCATTGAGAGGGTTCTAGGACGGTCACTGCCGTGAGCTCTCAGCTGTGACCTCTGCGTCACATTTCACAACCGCAAGTTCATACATATACACACACACTTGTACTTATACAATTATTGTTAAAGTTTCTTCTCTGGGAGTAAAACGGAGCCCTTGTAATTCTTAATCTGTTGAGCATCTCCCTTCTAGGACTAAACTTGAACCTGACCTTTTTGGTGGTGCATCAGATAGATTTCAGAGCCGTTACTACCCGCTGTTCTAACTCTGATGCATGACCAGCTCTTCTAAAATTTTTACAGAATTGTCAATACAAAATATCAATTTTGTTTTGTCATATTTACACCACATTCAGTCTTAGCTACATTTCTGTTCTTGCAAGTTTAAGCTGGTCTGTTTCCTTTTATCGTGCAAGCAGCACGGAAAACCCGTGCACAGCAAAATTTCCTCAGATATCAAAACATAGGGGAAAGTACAAGAACATTCTGGAAGGCTGTGTCCTTTGTTTCACATTAGCTTGGCTAGACTTTGTGCAAGTTAAATTGAATTTTAAAGAGTACTGAAAACATTTTCTTTTCACCAGTCATCGAATAATGTGTTATTCCAAAGCTCCACAGATTTATATGATGATTACATCTTTGGTTGTTCGTCATTGACTCCTTTCTTTTAAACATGAAGACTCCCACCTGGATCCCTTTGTCTGGCGATAAATCCACACATGTTAAAATCCATGTGGAGCCATGTGGAAAGCATCCCATGGTGCCCTCTGCTTCTCGTCCTATTTGACACAGATCAGGTTGAGTTGCTCACAGCCTCACATTTGGCTGGAAGGACATCATGGGTATCTAACCTTATACTGTTTCTTTTTTGTAACCACCACTTCCCCTTTCTAATGACTTTACTTGTACTATGTGTGTCTGAGTCTGAAAGAGCGTGAAAAATAATGAGCTTCAGAAACGCAGTGTCCTGTCCATATAAAACAAACCTATCGAAGTAGGTCACCAACCTTTTACATCTACAACTCCTGGAAAAGCGTTTGGCATCACCACTCTTGGATTCTTTTACTTTGAAGCACAGACACAGACCACAGATATAATATAAAAACTACTTTTTTTTATCGCTGAAGATTCTGGCTTCATGAAATTCATGAAAAAAGCTCAGTCGTTTTTTGAATTAATAACATTTTTTTCCAGATCAATCTGACAAAGAAATTATGCAAAATAATGTTGGCTGTTCCCAGTCACCCGTGTCTAAAATTCAGAGCAAGTATGGGAACATTATAAAAGGAAAATATACTGGTGGATGAAAGATGTCACAACACCAGGAGAGAAAACTCAAAGCAATACTTTATGCCTTTAAAATGTATAAGAAAATTAATGAAAAGCAAATGGGGAGAAACACGTTTGCTTTTTTTTTTGTCATATAACTGGAATGGGCTGAATGAAATGGGATTTACATACAGAAATGTCAAACTAACACCAGCATTACCACCTAAACAGAAGAAAACAAGGTTGCAGCAGGCTACAGGGAAGTGATCAAAGACTACGTTTGATTGATTTGGTTGAAGGCGATGTTTAGTGATGAATTACAGGTCTGCACTGGCCAAGGAGATTATGCTGGGACTTTAGTCTGGTGTCATTCCAGTGAAACATAACAATGACCGCCTGAGGAAAATAAGCGGTCTCTTATGTAAAATAAATGACTAAGGGAGATGCACATGTACTCATTTTGGACACTTTTCTTATTGTGTCAATAGAAAATAGGTACATGAAAGGCCTTAATCTGTCAAATAGTATCCATGCCAGCTTGATACGCAGTATTGGTTTTCATTAATGAAGTCCTTTTGTTTTTTTTGAATGAACATCCTCCAGGTGTGGTGATTTCATTTGTTTTTTTATTTATTTATCCACTAACCCCCTAGTTTCTGTGTAAGACCCATAATTTTACATTTCCTTTGCACAAACTTTCCTTCTTTGTTTATCTGTCGCTGCTCTCATTATGCCGCTGTTCATCACGTAAGAGGAATCCCTCGAGTATGTTTGTGTGGCCGAGCCGAGCGTGCCTGAGAATGTGGTGGGTGTGTTTATTTATGTAAAATATGTGCACGTCCACTTTCTCTCAGTGTCTGCATATATGTTGAAAAAATTCTCTAATAAACAAAATTTCTTGACCTGAGTCGTTCAGGAATTTGCTTCAGCCTCATCGTCTGGTCCTTAGTTTTCAAGAGGCTACAACAGCCTGAAAAAGGGGCTGTCCCACACCTACTGTAGTAAGGATGTGTATAGTGTGTGTGTCCTTATTTAAAAGTGATAGAGTAGAGCTGGGAGAAAAGAAGGGAGTCTGAATGGGAAGATTTGGATTCTGCAGGAGAGGAGGCTAGCATGCCAAAAAGTGAGAGAAACAAAAGAATAGAGAACTGTGGCAATGTCAGAAATGCACATAGAACACAAAAAGGAGCATGAGTGAACAAAAGCCTTGCTCCTTAAAATTGTGTGCTGGTCAGTGAATCGTAAAGTCCCGCTTCTTCTCCAATGAAAATACACCCCCGTTCTGGGTTGCCTCTCTGTTTTGTGAACTCTTTTGAAATGCAATTAGCATTTCATCCAGGCCCAACCGGTTACATGCAAGGAAGTAATACCCTTTCTAATTTGGCCCTTTGGTCTGTGAAGCTATGGAGAGCGCAAACTTGTTTAATCCTCTGAAAGTGTTTTCTGTCTGCCTCCAGCACTGTCTGTCATACAGGCTAATCAGTCAGCCAGTGCTCGAACTGGAAAGCACACTAAACTGCTTGCGCACTGGTCCCTACTCAATTGGAACCACTTTCCTTTTTTTTTTTTTTTCTATATCCTTTCCTTCCCACTAAGAAGAAGAAAAATCTCTTGTTTTTGGTTGGGGATGCAAGATGCCATTGGCTCCACTTAAGAGCAGCCGACCACGGCCATATGGACAATACCTCAGGAGATTTCTCCCTCTCTGTGTTTCCTTTTTCACAGCAAAATGCACTTGATTGGCAGTCTCTTGCCCCTGAAGGAGAAATGCCGGGTTTGAAAAGTATCGTCTGACAATAGCCGGAGGGCGGACCTCATGCATTTTTGTTCTTTAGAAAAGTATTCATTGAACAGTTTTCTAAGTCCTCTAATGTGGAATGGCAGAATTTTGTTGCAAATCAGGCCATCTTCACTTCACAAAAAAAAACTTTCTCCATTCTTGTTGGACTAATGGTAAGTTTTCTGTTTTTCCCCCTTCAAATAAATAGGATTCTTTTTTTCTCTTTTGCGTAGAGCTCTCCAAAATAAGCCCAGTGAGTAATGCCGAGTTTTTGTTAGATTTAATGATGTATGTTTTAACTCTACTCGCTTATTAAGTTTCTTAATTTCCTCACCCCAACTTCTCTGTATGGCGAGAACATTCACTGATCTAAAAATACCAGAGGCAGAAAGTACATGTAAAGTGCAATTATGGGCTTTGTGAGTTGACCGGGAATGACAGCCGCGGCTACGCTGGGCTGAGAATGGACGGTGGGTGGTTTCTGACATTCGGCCCGACACACACTGGCCTGGTGGCATCACTTAGTGTGGAGAACAACTCTAACATAGACCAAAACAATAAACAGAGCAGAGGAGACTCTATGGTTAGGGGCCAAATACATAACAAATACAAATTAGCATTTTACAGCAGCTGCTTCATTAAAAGGAATATCCTGCTTATGTATATGCATTAAATTAAATGGTGGTATTATTAATAGGTTTTTTTTCTGTTTTTGGTCTGTTTAATTTTTTTGTGTTGAAGGTGGTAGCCTTATATAAATTTTGGCAGCTTATTTTGAGCCAACTCTAAGCTTAAATTATGAGTTGCTCATATTTTGCATAACCTCTGAATAATAAATTGCTCAATCTGTCCACAGGGCACTTCCACTTTCCAGTGTTTACAACATTGAATGATTGGTTTAGCAGGCTATAAATAAAGAGCAGTACACATAAAGGCTTAATATCAGCTCTTTTCGTATGCCTCTTTTTCTGCCAAACCATCTGTCTGTGTGTTGCTGTTTACTTTATCTGTTTATCTTGATTAGTATCATTTATTCGGTCTATTTGCGTGGTCTGTCTTTAGTGTGAATTTTTACTGAGCAGACACACAAGCATTCCAGGAACACTGTTATATTAGTTGATGTTAATGACAGAGCAGTTTCTTTTTGTGGCCAGACTGACTCCAGATCACCAACCCGAGCTGTAAGATTGATGAATGAGATCCTACCACAGGCCTCCCTGTGTCAGAAAGCTCCAGTCGGCTTTGTGTTAACGTATGTGTGTGTATCCATGCTTGCGTTTAGTGAACAGTCATGTGTATATATATATACAACCACATAGTCTTCACCATGGGCGTCTCAGGCCCAGGGAAGCCTCGGGGCAGGGATGCTACATAGGAAAGCCCTTGATTAAAACTCTACAGACTGTTATCCCACAATATCCTCAACCAAAAAGGAAGTAAGGGTATTGCTTTCCACTTTTACAACTTGCAGTACTAAGTAGTCTCTTCTAAATGATGAGAGGAAAAGCAGAGTGCCTGATTGTGGTTTCAGAGGCTAGGGTTTTTTTCTGCACTTAGCTTCCACTAGTGAAAAGGGTTGACAGATGCCGTCTTTGATAAGTCAAAGAATTAAGACAAATTTCCTATATGAAGAGAAGAGAAAAAGTTAACTCAGTCAGCATCAAACATTAGAGTCTGTAAGAACACTGAAAAACTGCTCGGATTGAAACCTGTAAGCTTCATGTACCTTGCGTTAAATATGCAAACACACCTTCCAAATTTGGCCGTCTCTTTCAGTTCCAGAATGTCCCATCTGACCCTCTCTGCTGCCTGCTGGTTCAACCCCAACCCCCCAAACATGCACCTGCAGGGTCCAAAGGAAGGAAGATTTTGGAGCCTAACTAATCTGCGCTGCCCTAACAAACCATTGCAAATAGTAGTCATTTGAAAGAATTTGCATATTTTTCTTAAACTCAGTCACCTGACTTGCTGCAGCGGACACACGGTGAATCTTGCACTGTCACGCTTACTACCACTGTAAAGTCTTAGGCTTATAATGAATAATTGATGTTAAAGATTACAACGCTGAGGCCACTGTCAGGAGAAACTCTAGAGATATCAGCAGCATGCTCTGACCCCAGGAGCAGCCCTGCAACCAGACACCTTCTCAGCACCTTTGATAGGGATATCCAATAGATCACTCAGTGTGTGTGTGTGTGTGTTTATGTGTGTGACTGCAAATGATCCGATGTAACTGTTTTTTGTAAACTGGGCTCCTTTTTGTAAGAAGGGCCAAGAGGTGTTGGGGCCAGAATGCCAAATCCTGTCAAAGATATTATAGCTGTGATTCATCATAGTGCTTTAATGTTTGAGCTTGTTTATTTGGCTGTCAGGTGATTAGGTATGCATCACCTAGATAACTCAAATGAAGTTTGTCTCCGTGAAAAATGAACTGATGATATATATGACAAAGAAAGATGAGAAATGAAGAGAAAGTCAGTGATTACTGAGCGGTTGGATAGTGAACTCATGCCTCGTATACAGTAGAGCATATGTGTTATGTTCCAATTGCCTTTGATCTGAGCTTAATTTTTGAGTGCTAAGCTCAATGTCCACAAACTAAGATACTTTCCTGGCAAAGCCTGCTTATGTAAAAGTAATCTGGAAGTATTATGGCACTGCTCAGAAATGATTACAGTGAACAACAGGTTTAGTAATTTAAATTGTTTTCTTTTTTTAAGAATGATTCTGGATTGGTCCAGGCCAAATGTTAGTTTATTACTTTAGTTTATTAATGCAAAATTGTGCTTTACTATTTAGAAAATACTACGTACTGCAGTGCTACCCATTTACTAGGTGCAGTTTGTGTTCCAGGAAGGAAAGTAAGTAAGTAGACTATAGTCAGGATCATGGGGTAAGTCAATAAAAGCAAATTTGGATGTTCACATTGTATGGTCTCTTTAGTTGTGGGGCTTTCTGTGGCTTTATCTGTCAGATGTAAGAGCCCTCAGATCAGCCATCATTTTTTCAGAATTTGGGTCCAAGATATTTGTGATGGACAGTGTGTTTTCTCTCTCATGTCCTGAACTGTCACCCAGCTAGCTGTCTGAGCTTTGAGACCAAGCTTTATGGATGCATGCTGACTTAGGCTTCTCTGCCAAATGTATCAATATATGAAAACTGCTCTGTGTGTGTGTGAGTGTGTGTTTTCAAGAAAGAAACTGTGTCTCTGCGCACCTCTCTACATGTCTTATCAATGTCAAAGGTCTGCGCCAGGCACTCCATGCCGCCTTTAGCTGTGACAGACAGATCCTAGGGGCCCCTTAAACCCCTGGGGTCAGAATTGGCACAATGCGTGATGCCAACACAAAAACCGCCCTGCTGCTTATAGAACAGACCTGTGCCATCCACACAGCATCTGCTTTGTATTAGGCCCTTTGAAGGAAGTGCGGCATCTGGGTCAGTGGATGTGAAAGGGCTGCCCTCTGTTTTGACGTGGGGTTGCTAGGAGGGTAGAGGGTTGGATGCTTGCTAACATCCATCAAAAAAGATGGTTTAAATAATGTGAGGCAATCATTGGGAAGGTTGGAAATGAGGTTTTGGTGCATAATGATTTACCAAAGATGATGTGGGATCTCAGACTATTTGAGAACTGAAAGCAATATAACACTGGAAGACTGAGACTGACTACAGTATGTTATATTCTCCAAAATAACACTTTGAAGATTTTCTAAAAAGTTCACAACCTGTGACCAGACCAAACTAGACATTTGGTGACTTTACTGTCTCAGATAACTTAATAAGGCAGGCAAGTGGATACAATTGCACACACACACATAGACACACACACACTTACAAGTCAATTTCAGTGAGATGATACAGCCAATAAGGTTTATAGTGTTTTACTCAAGCTTTCAGTCAGTGATTCAATTGGTTTCCAACCCCAGGATCGAGAGCAGGGCAAATAAGAGGATTTATTCAACCCTGGCCCCTCTTTGTCCAGCAACACACTCACCTCTGTTCACCCCGAGCCATACCCTCTGTTCCCCACTGTCCAGCTTTGTGACCCACCAGCTCTAAATCCCTTTTTGATGGATTTTCCAGCCATCTCTCCCTTCCCGGCATGTGGGTGACATATGCCCCCCCCCCCCCCCCCCCCCCCCCCCCCCCCCCCCCCTTTTTCCCCCCCCCCCCCCCCCACACACACACACACACACACATTTTACCAACAATATAATAATAAGCACAATTGGCTACACTTTACATCTCTCAGATCAATGTCTTTATTCAAGAATGAATTGTCTTTGGTCTGAGGACCCAGGACTCGTGTGTACTTTGTGTTTTCCTCGGGTTGCTGATCTTCGCGTTCATTCAGCCTACGAGTCCAGATTTATTTTCTATGTATAGTGATGGTTGTGTTCTCTTCTTTTCTCTATGTCTCCCAGCCTCTGTTCTTGTTTTGGGTCGACTGGAGACTGCCACATATACTTTGCATACTTTACTTATTGGATCCAAATCCCACAAAGAATTAAGTAAAACAAGAAGACAAACAAAAACAAAATTATATATTTCACTTCCTTCCCAGGTCAGTAATCAGAATGAGGAAGAAATTACGTCATATCAGTGCAGGTTTTCACCGATACAATTATTGCAAAACGGTAACTAAGCTTGTTAGCGTTAGCTAATAACACTCTGGTAACTTCTGCTGACAAAAAAAAACACCACTGTAATTACACAATGAAGACAATTAAGATGCTTGCAGCTGTCTCTCTTTGTAAACACACAAGATTTAAGTTTTGAGTTATATAGCTGAATGGGCTTGCCTACAGTAAAAGTGATTTGACCTTATCATATAAAAACATCTTAGCTGCTTAAGGCTTAAAAGCCCTTCTTTCCCCAGTTTATACAGCTCCACTTTATGTGTGTATATTTGTCATGTGTGAAGCTACTCCTCTTCCTGGATATCACCCTGATCTCTTAGATGTTTTTGATAAATACATATGATAAATACTCTGAGACTAGCAATGATAAACCATGTACATGTATGTATCACGGTGACTGGTGGTGATGCAGCATCATGATTATATAAGCTGGTGGCAGCCTGCAACAAAGTAAACTTAGCTGCAGATGCTTCCCGTGTCCAGCTGTCACTGCTGAAATTTTCCTTTCCCTCCATGAAACCAACACAGAACAGGAATCCCCTAGGTAAGCACAAACACACTCCCTTTAGCACATTAACACCTGCCTAACACCAGTACACTGAGTTGGCCACAGCAGCAGCTTTCAAAAGGCTCTCTGATCCTGCAGCTACTTTTCCACCTATACTCCATTAACTGATGCAAAAACCTTGTCTCTTACAAATATCACTGCAAAGAGCTAATCTATATTGTAACAACAGTCTCCACCTAAGCTAACACATGTTGTTCCATGAAGGAAAATCTCATTTTAAATCAACTTCTCGAGCATGTAGCGTAGCACTGTAGTAGAATTATTGATCTACAGCAGGGATGTCAAACTCAATTGCACAGGGAGCCAAAACTCAAGGCACACTTTATAGGTAGTGGGTCAAACAAGATAAACATTTACTGAACACACTAAAAGAATGTTTTTATTATATTTATGTTTAAAAAACAGACAGGAATATTATTCCAGAATAAATAACTTAAAACAATAAACTTTTTTGGTTTTTAACAAATGCAATCACAGGAAGATTCTGTAAATGAGTGCAGTATGAGTATGAGTGAAATAAGAGGTAGTGAGCTACAAACTTCTGTACTTTTTTTTTTTTATTGCTTTTTTACTTGTAAATAGAAAATAGTAACCTGGACTTTATCTCTATCCTTCTGCTTCTTTCTGTCTTATATTGTTATATTGTAAAGTGTGACTTGACTTGGAAAGCTCTGCACAAGAATTCCAATGTACATGGACCTGTGTGCAAATGGCAAATAAAAAATCTTGAATCTTGAATCTTGAAATGGACCAAACTTTAGTCAGGAGAACAACTCAGATAATCCATCCACAATACGAGGTTATTCATTAATATAAGATGACCTTTATTAGTCCCACATGTGGGAACTTTGTTTTGTCAAAGCAGAAAGTGGACAGTACAAAGTAACAGCAAAAACTATAAGGTGTTTAATGCGCCTTATACTTGGGTGCACCTTATGTATGAAAACAGACCTATTCGTCGACAGTGCGCCTTATGGTCTGAAAAATATGGTACTTTTAGACGTTATTGTTTAAATACTCATTAGTGTGGATGCTTTTAAGGCATCCACAGTATTGTTCTTCTTTTCTTTATTATTATATGTTCTGTATGTTTTTTGCCCTGTATCTCCTTCAACACAGTTCAACTTAGAAAGACCATTCAACCACCGTTAGATTCCTCTTCTTTTGGACATAACTGCTTCTATTTTTGTCATTTTTAACTTTTCTATTTTTTAAATTATTCAACTTTTTTCAACAAAAAATTACCATGTATTTCAATGGGAGAATCTTTCACCTCAAGGCAGAATCTTGATCCCGCCCACGTTCTCCGGGATGTGGGCAGGGCAGAGCGCTAGAATTCCTTTGATCAATTGTGGCCAACTCCCTGCCTCAAGAGCCGGTGTCCTGCAGGTTTTAGATCTCACCCTGGGTCAACACACCTGAATCACATGATTAGTTTATTAGGTGTCTGGAGAACTACAAGAAATGTTGAGGAGGTAGTTTAGCCATTTAACTCAGCTGTGATGGATTAAGGACACGCATTCAGCTATGAGCATCCACACTGCAGTTTCTTCAGAAAATGCATTCTCTAGTTTCTCTTAGTCTTTCTTCTGTTTAGTTTTCTACACTTTATTTTCCTATCTATTCACTGCAACTGAGGAATAATACCCTCTTTAGCATTTATGGAGCTTCACTTCTTCAAAGGGATAGAAAAGGTGATAGAGAGAAATAAGACAAAGGGGATATGATAGGAGAGAGCAGAAAGGAGAGCACACAATAAAGTCACACAATGCAATAAAGTGCAGAGTACCTGGAGCACTTTGAGCAACAGCAACCAAAATCTAAAAAAGCCTTCAAAAAAACATTCACAATAATCATTCAACAAAAAATGTCGCATATAAAGAGATCTTTCTATATAATTGTAAAGTGACTCATTTTGTATTTGTGCTAACGGGAAAAATCAGAGAAACATTTACAGCTGTTTTAGTCCTAAAAATACACACATGATACACTCGTCTCCTCTGTAGCAGGTTTTGCTGTATAATTTATTATACCAGTTGTCTAGAATTGCCCAAATGCACTTCAACAAGTTTAAGCATTAAAGTCATCTGGACCAGTAGAGTGCATGACAACTACATAATGATGGCATGCTGTGCAGACATTTACACTCTAATGAAATTACAAAAGAAGACATTTTGTTATAGTGGAATTAAAAAAAGAAAAGAAAAGAAAAGAAAAAAGACTTTTTCAAAATCTATAGAAATTCAGAGAAATTTTTTACAATGACTCTAAAAATGTTACAGTACATTAAGTGGCACCAGTATACAGTATAAAAAAATGAAAGACTAAATATTTCTCCAATAGAAAATTTTGGAGGAAAAACATTGTAAAATGCACAAAAAAAGTCATCAATTTGACGTATTCTGAGTAATAATCCACTTTTTGTATGCAAGAAATGAAAGTAGACATTAGTATAAACTGTAAAAGTTCCTGAATTAAAAGTCATGGGAGCCCACTGAGATATTTTCTGAGCAAATAGTTGCCAGTGCAGTGATTCAGTGTGTTACAAAGCCTGTGTTGCATATCAACTATGGAATGAGCAAGCTGAGTCGCAAATCAAATTGTAATCACAATTCAAACCCTACAGATAATTAATATCATATCAAATGCAAAGCTAATGGAACAGGACATCACCAGCATGAAAAGCCATCACTCTCTTACTATTACAACTAAGGTTAATTTAACCGCAGGCTGCCTCCACCAACATGACATGGCAGGGTCAGGTACATCAGAACAGATAATTAGACCAGACTCTGCAGATAGACTGGAAGGAGACAGAAGACGCAATGGAGCAAATGATTCCATAATGCAATTTCTTTAACTGGTTGCAATATCGTAGTGACGCCAAATGTAGCTCTTGCTTTTTTCAGTTCAACTTGTCATCTTGTTTTTCAAATGTTGAAAGTCTTTCTGTTCTGTGCAGTGTTTGTGCAACTTCTTTTACCAGAATTACAGTATAGCATAGGCTCCTCGTTTCAGATAAAAAACAACTGTCAATACTTTTAATTTTGGACTTCCCTTCTTCATTTGAAACATGTCTCTCATCCATTTCATTCATGTTCTTTCATTTTTTTCTTAACTACAAAGAACAATCTTAATAAAAATTAAGAAACCTTTAGACACCCAACAGGCATCTGAGGAAGATGTGAAATTAAGCGATCAATCGTCTGACTAATATGTTGTTCTCCTTAGGGAAATTAAGTCAGTCCCCAACAATAACCAAACAGCAGCTCGGGGTCACTGAAAAAAAATGGTCCCAAAGGAAATGTGTGGATACAAAGAGCCCATGTAATATAACAATAATGTAAGTGCATTGCAGCAGACCTTGAGTCTACTATCCTGGTCATTAGGAACTCTTGAGAGACAGTTGCCCAATATGCTTTCACATAGCATCTCTGCAATTTCAAGGCTGCGCTGTTGGTGACGGGATCTCATAACACAAATGTGAAAGAATGATCTTCAGTCCTTCGTGCAGGAGTAGGCGGGCCAGTCAAATTGGTCTTCTGCTCTATCACAGCATGGGTCACGGAAGGAGCAAATTGAATTAACTAGACCAGAATTGAAACCCATGAATAAAATATACTGCCAGATTTTTGTCTTTGCCACAAATGTGATAAAAAAAAAGCCTTTTGCATTTAAATAAAGTCTATTAAATATCTCTTAAATACTTGAGAAATTGAACCCTATTTTCCCACGATGCACTGAGCATTTCTTCTTTACTCACCTCTTTTTGCCCTCTACGGTGCTTCTGGAAACTTTTCACAGCACTTCACTTGTTTCACATTATGTCATGTTACAGCTTGTTAACCAAATTCATTTTTACATGTAAATCCTAAACACAATACCCCAAAATGACAAAGTGAAAAAAGGTTGTTTACACTCTTTGCTTAATACGTTGTTGAACCACCTTTGGCAGCAATTACTGTCTCAAGTCTTTCTGGGTATTAAGCTACAAGCTAGAAACCTTTTTTCTTTGCAGAACCTCTCGAGCTCCATTGGGTTTGATGGGAAGCATTGATGCACCAGAGCTGCACTCCAGAGCTGTTCAATCAGGTTCAAGTCTGGGGTCTGGCTGGCCCACTCAAGTACATTCACAGAGTGGTCCTAAAGCCACTCGTTTGTTATCTTGGCTGTGTGCTTAATGTTATTGTGCTGCTAGAAGATGAACATTTGCCCCACTCTGAAGTCCAGTGTGCTCTGGAGCAGGTTATTGTAAAGAATGTCCCTCTATATTGCTGCATTCAGCAGTTTTCCTTAACCCTGACAAGTCTTCCAGTTCTTGCTGTTGAAAAAATACCCACAGCGTGATGTTTCCACCACCATGCGTCACTGTTGGTAAAGGTATGGTATTGGACAAGTGATATGTGGTGCCTGGTTTCCTCCAGACATGAAGCTTGGCTTTCAGGCCAAAGAGTTCGATCTTCCATCAAGTTTCATCAGATCAAAGAATTTTGTTTCTCATGATCTGTAGATTCATCTTTTGGAAAACTACAGGCAGGGTGTCACGTGCCTTTTACTGAGGAGTGACGGCTGTCTGCCCACTTTACCGTAAAGGCCTGAATGGTTGACCGCTGCAGAAATCCTTCTGGAAGATTCTCCTCTCTATAAAGAGGAACACGGGAACTCTGTCAGAGTGGCCATCAGGGCCTTGGTCACCTCCCTGACTAAGGCCCTTCTTCCTCCAGAGAGACTCCTGGTGGTTCCAAACCACATCATCCATTTAGAGATGATGGAGGTGCTCATTGGGACCCTCAAAGTTTTTCTGTACCCTTTCCCAGATCTGTGCCTTGATATTTTGTCTTCAGGAAATGATAGCAGTATATGGATATCTAGACTTAGATATAAATTTTAAAAAGCAGGGTTTGTAACAGAACCTTATTCATTTTAGCTAATGTTACATTATTAATTGTATTGTTCTTGGTTACATCTAGTGTTTAACTCATATTTACAGTGTTCATAATTGTGGAAAAAGTACACAAACATCAACCAAAGCTAAATGATATCAACTGATATGTTACCAAATGTTTATAATTCTTAAAATTTCTCAGGTTTTTTTCTCTAGTGTATCCATTACAGCACTGTATAGAAAACGTAACAGAGAAGCAGCTGTAACTCCAACAGTAACTTCACTAGTATTCATTTTTAAAATAATTGTGATTAATTCTTTAAGGTTAAAAAAAACAACATGACTGCAATAGTATCATTTTAACATACTACCCCTCAGGTATTCAGCAGCAAATATACTACTGTCAATACTGTACACCTCCTTGCTGTTGTGATTACCCAAAAGGCACAGTGAGACACAGATGTTGTTCCAAGAATTTTCTATTTAAATCTTCCATAATGCATGAGCGTGCACCCTGAAGCATTTCAGGAAATGATGGTGATGAAAACTATGGTGGGGGGAGCGACGGATGAAAGAAATGGTGACACTGAGGCTTGATGGTCAGACACTGGATGCAATGTGAAAGATAGGGTGCCACTTTTAATTAGAAGATGAGTTACTGACGAGAGGAAACAAATAATGTTGTCATTCAGCTGTATCCTGTTGTGACAGCCACTCACTAATTATCTTTCTGTCCTCTCGTGCATCTGTTTTCCTTTTCTTAGGTTCACAGCAATGTTTTACTTTCACAGCGGTAACTGTTAAAGCCAAATACTAGAAATGTGTCTTGTCTTGGTGACTAGTGTAGTATTTTCAAATAAAGAACAGAAGGATTTATAAGTCCTGTCAATGTATAGCTTTTTCATACAAAGCAATGACGGCTGCAACATAAACATCTGTAACTTAGTTTCCTGATTGTTCACATTTATTGCTAAATCCTATATAATCCGCTGTATATTACAGACTGCCATGAGTCTGAAAAGTGCCCTAAATGTGGATTCTTTCAATCTAACACCTGCCAGCACGGGGCAACTCCTCTGGAAAAACAACACCGACTATAGCGAGGGTGCCCAATCCCAGTCCTCGAGAGCTACCATTCTGCAGCTTTTAGATGCATCCTTGTTCCGACACACCTGAATCAAATGGATGGCTTGTTATCAGGCCTTTGTCAAACTTGATGGTATGCTGAAGAGGTAATCAAACCATTTGATTCAGCTGTGTTGGAGCAGGGATGCATCTAAAAGCTGCAGGATAGTAGCTCTGAAGAACTGGGATTGGGCACCCCTGGACTACAGTGAAGTGTCTGGAAACGCCACCTCTGATGAATGACCATTGAACAGTTAGGCAACAATGACTGCAGGCAGATGAATAATTTGGTGCAGACCGACTTTTGTTATTTTTTATTCATCAAACATTTATTTAACATGGCACCTCTGGTGAGCACTTGTGACCTCTACCTGCAGCAACCTAAGCTAAATGGGCCAGCAGCTACGGAGCTACACTTAGCTCTTGGTGACAGCAGTGTTTCCATGCTTCCCAAAAGGCAAATGAGCTATGTAACAATTTTGTTTATTATAGCCTTTAATAAAAACAGCACCTACAAATACTTTATTTTTACATTACATTACAAAAGACCTTAAATCCCGTCAGCTCCCCCAGTTTAATCTCAATCTTGATTTCTTCTTGAATCTTTAAATTATAATCAAACTCCTGGGCAAGCTTTGCCTGAACAACATGGAGAGAACAAACAATTGACTGTTATTTCACAAATTCACTCACACTAAAATCAGCACTGGTGGCACTGTTTACAATAATTACACAAATACATGTGCTCAGATAGTAGTCAGTTATATTTGTGGCTAACATGATGTTTTTTTCTTACAGCATCGTACCATGCACAAAGTAGCTGCTCAACAGCTTTGAAACCAGAATGAGTTCTCATTTGTTGTAACTAAAGTGCAAATGTGCCCAGAAAAAATTCCACTATTACCTGAAACAGCCTTGAGACAACAGTGGGTGTGATTTGGCACTAAAATGAATTGAATAAAAATAAGTAACTTGCCTAATATCATTAATAAAACCTCAGTTTCAGGTTTTATTTAGGGTAAATTATGGTAAATCATATTCATACTTATATAAAATAAGTGATAAATCATGGCTGTCTGTCAAAAGTCAACACCATGAGTTTCTCAGTCAGATCCCCTTCTGGCTCTTCCCCTGTCCTGTCAGTTTCAGAAAGTTGGTGGGCGGCCACAACCTAATTGGTGGCAACAGTGTTTAATATACAGCCTGTGTGCTAAAACCAAAACCCAACATCAAAGTTTTGAAATAGACTTCACTAAATCAGCATGTCAGTTAAATAAATCACAAATTCCACTTTAAAGGCCGACGTCATCCTTCTTTCCATTTTGTTCCAGTATCCTTCCCACACAGGTGTTTAAAGTTATTCTGGATGACTGGGTCACTTTTCAGACTGAAGGTTAGCCAAAGTTTTACTAGAAAAACATTTGACAGCGATTTGATATTTGATGGAAAATGATGTTTAACTCATTAAATATATATACATTCCATTAACTGTCCCACATACCGACAATGGCTGTACTAGGATTTAGGATTTATTTGTATACTTCATAAAGTTTTCTATCTATTCTATCTAGTCTTTTTTTTAATGCTGCATAAGAGTCAAATCATAAAAATAAATAAATGAAAATAAATAAATAAGATTTAAGAAGAAAAAAAGATGTAATATTGAAAAAACCTTTATAGTCGGTTTTTAAAACTATATTTGCAAATTACTATTTAAAATGCATGTTTACTGTCCTTTGACTAAATATTTCCCAATGAATATTAATATGCAATTTAAAATATAACCCTATCAGTTGTAGTTGTGTTTGTTTGTGCTTGTGTTTTGAGTATTTAAAATTTTAATGAAAACAATCAGCTATCAGATTTCTTTTATGTCTTTTTATTTCAGGAAATAAAGATTTGGAAAAACCTTTTTGTCATTTGCTTTATCATGTTGGATCTTTTAGATCGCTTGTGGATTAGTTTCACTTGTGAAGCGTTATATTACACCAATAATATTTATTTCCCTCTCTTATATGTTGCAAAATTGCTAACCAGCATTTATGTGTTGCTTTGTTCACTTGCATTTGACCACGTATTTATGGACAGTGTATTGTCATAAGTAAACCACAGTACAATCATTCTAATCAGAAGATGACACTGACAGATAAAATTCACATTATACAGTGTTGCCATATTTCTAATGAATTATAATGCATGTGAGTATCAGATAGTGATGCCTAATGAGTTTTTAATGTGCACTCCATGCTCACAATAGACTTGAAGTCTCCTCCTCTTAGCATATTATCAGGTTTTATCACACTTGACTGTCTCTGACATCCTCTCGTTTAAACAGTCAGCATCTCCAGTAAGTGAGGTGCAATAAAGGTGTAGTCCATCTGCCATGTCAATGACAACCCTCTCTTAAGACAAACCTAAAACACAATCAGTAATTCTACATGGACTGAGCAATTTGCTTTTATGTCTAGCCTGACAGACATGGTGCCAGCTGTGTTGACCAGGACATTGTTTGTTATGAACATAATCACTTTACCAACCCCTGCCTGCCCGTTATGGATGGCACTTGTCATTTACAGAGGAGAGCCCTGGGCCATCAGTCATCTCCATGTGTGAGTGTGTTCCTGTACAAATGTGTCATTGTGTTTTGAGAGGGTGGGGCTTGTTGGGCTTTTTTTTACACATTCTGTGTGTCTATGGAAATCAACAAAACAAGATTTTCTCAAATACAATCACTAAACAGAAACATTTAAATGCTGCCCTGTGAGCATTCAAAAATTATACTTGCAAGCTCACATAGTTAATCAGCCATTACATTCATAACAGACAGTGGGCACTTATTACTCAGTCCTACTGCCAAAATATTAATCACCATGTAGCAGCCATGCCATTTTTATGAACTGTGGTGTGACTTTATTTAGAACTCCACTCGCCTGGAAGCTGTTTTGATACACTTCATTACCACAACAGTAAAAGTTTTTTAAAGATATTAAAAATAAAATAGAACACACATAGTGTACATATTTTCTAGAAATTGAATGTGTTTGAAGGGTGAAAACAACATGCATAATTTCATTATTCATAGTATAAACAAAATTTGGAAATGAGTGAAGTAAAGGCAAAAAGCACCCTTTGTCTTCACACGATGCACACAGAGGTCAAATGTGCTGTATGCTCTAAAGTAGCAGTTTTGGTTCTAATCTTTTTAGAGACACAAAGTGCCAACTTAATGATATTACAACCAGTACAGCATAAGCTAATACTTAATTCTGCAGCAATTTAATTGTAGAGAAGCTGATTTAAAGATCAAAAACACAGACTGTTTTTAGGGTTTGCCAAAAGGATTACATTTATACTACTGATACTGGGTGATAAGCTCACAAGTGAGCCTAGCCACAATAGCAACTACCCAGCAAGTGTACTTACTTTATTGAATTTTTATCAGCAGGTTTCTGTCCAGCATCCTGAAGTTGGTCATTTTAGTTGGTCAAGTAAAATCGACATTAATATGGTTTTCAATAATCACATAATAAGAGCATGTTATTATTATTGAGCTTGTGTAAGGAAATATATAAGAAAGAAATAATGATTCACTGAGAGTGCGAGGTCAGCACTAGCATGACATGAAACGCAACATGGCATCTAGAAAAATATGAAAAGTTTTATGTACAACTTTTTCTTTATCAAGATTTTGTTCCATATTCTTATTCTTATTCTTCTTCTTATTATTATTATTATATACATTATAATACATTTTATTGATATATGCTTTTTAAGGTACACAAGAACACCTTAAATACCAAAATCACAGTATGCATACATACATGAAGCCTGAGAAGCCTGAACAGATGTGTTTTAAGACTGGCTTTAATGATTGAGAGAGAATCAATATAACAAGTGTGGAAAGCGTTGCAAAGAAGAGCGACAACTTATATGAAAGCCCTAATATCCATGGTGGCCAAGCGAGCAGGTGGTATAATGAAAGTAACGGCACAGGATGGTCTCAGTGTATGGAAAGAAGCAGCGATGTGCAGAAGATCAAAGAAATGTGGAGCTTTGTGATTACAGGGATGCTTGAAAGTAAGATGCAGAAGCTTAAAATTAATGTGATATTTTACAGTTAGCCACTGAAGCTATTGGAGGACAGGAGTATCTTCTACAGATTGGGTTCTGGTAATGACAGAACAGCTGCATTTGGACCAGTTGAAGCATAGATAGAATGGAAAAGTTGGAAAAGTTTGTTTGATAAGTCAGAGAGGATCCTATTACAACTAGAACTAGAGCATGTACAAGAATAGCACAATTTAATCTCACATAAGCAGTCACTGTGAAAAGAAGGTAAGAGAATGGAATTAGGCTTAGTAGACAGAAAGAGTTGGGTGTCATCAGTGTAAGAAGGAGTATAGAATAAGAATTAGAAAATGTGACCTTAAGGTAAAAGATAAAAAATAAATAGTAGCGGACCTAAGACAGAGCCCTGGAGAACACCACTAACAACTGGGCAAACTTGTGATCTTAAATGTTTTAACTGTACATATTAATTACAATCTGAGATATATAATTTAAACCAGGTATATAAAGTGCCAACAATATTGATAGATTTTAATCTTTTTAAAAGAATATCAGAGAATATGAGAGACTGTATCAAAGGCAGTGAGCAGATAAAGGTTAACAACCCAGAATCAGCAACCATCTGTGATTTTGACCAAGGCTGTTATTTTATTGTGGAGTGCCCGAAACTGGACTGAAAAGCTGATTGTTAGAAATGTGAAAATAAATCTGTACAGCAACAATTTTTAAATAGTTTTTGACAGAAAGAGTTTTAAACACAAGTAGGACATGGGTCAGTGTGACAAGTACAAGGTTTAGATTTCTGATGAAATCCAGATATTTACTCAAAGGTCATGAGTTTGACACTAGAAGGGGAAGAAAAGGGGGAATCATATGTATAATTATGTAGAGACAGCTGCTGATGAATATTACCAACCTTGAAAAAGGCTAGAAAAGTATTACACTGCTCATTGCCGTACAATTGTGGTAGAAAATTGGTGGTTGAAAGATGTTGTACAATAGAACAAGGAAAAACAGCCTTAGTTTTCCTTTCACCAAACTTAATTAGTGCTGCATAATATTACAGATTTCTTGATTCCAGACAGAACATCCTAATAGTGGCACATGTAGTCATGGTACACATCGATACGTTTTAATTTGGTGTGATTCCTGGGTGAAACAGGGAGCAGAGTGAATGAAAAAGTCTGAGTTCTCAAAGCCACAAAAGTATTCAGAAAACTGTTTAGTCCATCATTGTACAAAAAAAAAGAGAACACTTGTTCATCAGGAGAAGATCGGATGTTATACAGTTCCGCGGAACAACACCAACAGATATGATCAAGAATATAGTCGTTAGAGTGAGTTGGAAAATCAATAAATTGTTAACAAAACTTCCAAAACCAAATGAGACGGTTATTAGTGACAGTGTTCATGTGTATATTAAAATCACCGGGTAAAATAACATTAGAGGACAAGGAACAAACTAAGTTTCCAAAGTAATTTGAAAAGATCTCATTAAGCTTGGGCGCTTAATACACGGTAGTAAGTGTATACTGGGAGTAGGCCCATTGATTTGTAAGACAATAGCCTTAAATGAGGGCTAATGAGGAATAGTTTTAGAGGACACTTTTCACTTCTTGTTTTAGAATGAGACTGCCACTGCAACCAAGTGTAAAGGCCAGCCAGAGGTAAACAATCCCAGGAGAAATACCTTGATTCAGCTGTTCAAAATTCAAGTAAACTCAGGACGACAGTTTGTTCCTCTCAGCTGTGGCATTAGTTAACCATGATAGGTTGACCAGCAAACTATGGTCAACAGTCCATCCAGATCTCTGTGGAGGTAGAGGGAGTTTGTAGACTGGACTGATAACACTCGGTTTTGATCATGGCAGTTGAAGATCTGGTGAGATCCACAAAGTTTTTTGTATTTTTGATGAGAATGACACAAAATATCCAGGTGATGATACAGTGCCAGTGGTGACTCAGAAGAATGAAGTCAAAGCTGAAGAAGCTCGGCTTTCATGTACTGAAATGCATCACAGTTTTTTAGTTTGCAATCCATGAATCAATCATCTCACCTACAGATGACCATAGATGATACAAAATAACATTACCAAAGTCAAAGTTTTTCTTAACCTAGTTTGTCACTACAACATCAACATTCACATTAGTTGTTTGATTGATTGTTAATATTAAATTAAATTAAATATTGATTAGTGTAGCTTTTGTAAATGCATCTAACCTATATTTTATTGTTAGTTATTATTACTTTATAAAATCAATAACAGTTACTGCCACCTTAAATCAATCCAACAGAGCCAGGAGAATTCTCTTTGGGTTGGCAACACGAGCCAACACAAAACTGCCAATAGCTGCTACAGCTTTCCTTTCAAGTGAAACGCAGATATCCTGGTGTGTCAGGTTGATCAATAGCCGACCCTCACGCCATAAAAGCAATAACAGCTGTTTCTTGCAGATAAAACAGGAGCAACATATTAAGAGAGTGTTCCATGAATAATGTGTTTCATTGACTTGGTCTCCTGTGAAGAGACCATATGAAACAAACAAATGCCAGAGGTCGTTCCTAGGCAGGTAATTTTATTGTCTGAAGTTACCACTATGCAGGATTCATGTTTGGTCTAGGCTTGTCATTGCTTGGCTATTTTGAGTTTTGGCAAACACCGTTAAAGCATGCATCAGTCAGCAGAGAATCACACACCTTGAAGCTTTGTGTGCATCTTATTTTGGAGCAGCTGACCCCATAAGCAAATTAAGAACAAAGGACTAATTCAGGAAATGACTGTGGTGATTGCTGTGCTGCTTGCTACAGAAAAAAACCTGAGATCAATGTGTCCAAATTATTCCTGACACTGTCCTGGGAAAATTTCCAGTGTCTCATGGGTCTCTGTCAAATCCCAAGTGAAAAAAAGGGCAGTTTGTTTGCAAAGTGTGCATTCATATACTCTGTCTTTAAACATTTATGCTGCCATTACTCCAAATATGGACATAAAACCTTTCTCATATAGATAAACAAACATCCGCCATCAACAAAACACTTAATAACAAAATTTCTGAATCACATGGTGAATAATGCATGAACTGCTTCATGGTTTCTAATTTCTGCCTCAGTCAGTATGTTGCTCGCTTGATCTTGTGGTTCCATAATTGCTCTTGACACAATTTTATGAGCAGGCCACGGACAAAATAAAATAAGCTCCAACAAAGGTCAAAATACACTCACTCACTCTTTTACGCAGGTGTGATGGAAGTTTTTTGCATTGTAAGTGCTCAGATACATCATGGTAATGACCTATGAACTATGTTTTACATCACCATCATCTACCCACATGCCCCAAAAAGACACACGTCCCAGTCCAGAATAGTGGTTTAAGAGACTGTTCTCTTAACGTCTTCATTGGTTGGTTTGGCAACTCATCTATTTTTAAGCCAGTCTGAACACTAAATAGAGACTGCATGGGGTGAGATGCAGATAAAAACAGAAAAAACAGACAGACAGGTGGACATTAAAAATTGTGTTTCAATCAAATTGCTCGGTTCAGCTTACAGATTTTAATATAAAATGATGTTTAGCAAAAATTCAGAGTGACATTACTTCACTAAAGTTATTGCTTCTTCAACCTGGTTTCAAGCCAATATAATAATCAGTTTTAAAGTTAAAGTTAATAGGTCAGGATGTTGCTTTTGTCCTTTCTTGAAATCCTGGTTTTAGCTGAGAATGGTGATTTCAGTCACCACTGGGTGGGTGTTGTATGCATAGAGGGATCTGATCTCCAGAGACAGTTCTGTTTTTGCGTCAAAGAATGCACATGTAGTTAAGGTCTAAGTGAATAATCAGTCAGCTAGGTTTCTTACTTGTTGCAGCTCTGTGCTGTTATAACAGTAAATACGGCCTTACTCTTTTGCACTTTCTTTACCCAACAACACAAAAGCCAAATGGAAAAAAATGGAAAAAAGAGAGAAGAGGAAGAAACAAGGCTGTGAGTGGTAACAAGAGCAGTTAAAACATTTGGGAAGTTGGCAGCAGTATAAATCATGAAGCAAAAACATCTAACCCTAACAGAGGCAGAGACGCATTCATCAAAGCACTGAAAATGAAAAATCATCCTAGGTTTGATTACACTGCGCTTCATAATACACCGTAAGTTTATAAAAGTAAACCCCCTTTGGCACAAGACAAAACCACACTATCAATAACAAACTTTCAATGTTCCCGGTGTGTTTGAGTCAAATCACATTTCTAAAACTGGAGCGTCTGATGTCACACATTTTATTAACTACAAAAAAAGGGATAAGCATGACACGTGAGTGACAGCGATTGTGTCTGTGTTGAACAGGATGCGAATGTGTCTTCAAGAGTATTCTCAGTCCATGATCAATACAAAATACTGTTTTGAGTCAGAAGGAAAAGTTCACCAATCTAAAAAATAGTGATTCAAGAGGCTAAACATCGCCAAAGCATCTTATTTTCTCCCAAAGGCCAGTGCCAACCACTCTCACTGAAAGAAGATTAAAGGGGACAAAGAAAAAAAACCTGTTGACAAGTAGACAGCAAAAAAAAACACATTTTGGAAAACACTGAGAAAAAAAAAGGATTTTGGTTTCGAGACACCACAGCTCACAATCTCACATACCCAGTATGGTCTTATGCTAATAGTATTTCAAGACGTATCAACATCCATGCCAGTTTTAAAGAAGCAGCCTTCAAATTAACATTTAGATGGAAGTGACACTTCAGGACCTCACGAGTCAGAGATCAGGAAAGAGTGGGTGCAAAAAAAAACGGGTCTATCAAAATCATTTTGCACGCTTCAAGGAGATGTATAAAGTGGAGTCTGAGTTAAAATCACCCATTGGATTAGAAGCCCATTAACCCAATTATTGACAGGTGTGTCTTATGATCTACCATGGAGAAGAGACTAGATCTGCTTATTTTCGTCTATACGTCGCCACAAGCAACAGTGATCAGCAGGGATGGCCGGTGAGTGTGTGAAGGGCTGTGATGGCGTTCACACTTGTAGAATACCCATTGGACTCAATGAACAGAGACTCTAATCTGTAAGTCTGGCCCCAGCATACACACAGTCATTTGTAGCTAAATGTACACCCTGCAATTTCTCACAGTTACAGTCTCACTCCTTTTTCTGAGCCTCACAAGATATGCTCCTCTGTACCCATCTGATCCCATATTC
>VUQR01010008.1:0-16977 GCA_015108515.1 Hemichromis elongatus | reverse complement strand
TTCAAAGCTATTAAGTTAGTAAAATTAATTGATGAGTGTCTTTTTCCTCCAAACCAACTGCAGGTATAGCGTTATCCTTTCCAAATATGGCTGGTGATGTGCTTCAGTGCTTCAGTCCACGAAAACAAACATGTATCCTCGTCACGAATCCTAAACTTTTCTCTATTTTTTTTTTCTTTTTAAAAGGGTGTGTGCGTGTTTTGTGTGCAGTGGGGGGGGGCAGATCATCACCATCATCATCATCATGACCATCAATGAGTAGGCTCTGTAGCCTTCAGTGCAACGTGATAAAAGAGTACTCCACCTACGCTGCTGATTGGCGTTACGCAGGTATCCAGCTATTATTTATTACCCCAAAGCCTGGACGCCTCATTTATCCTGACCGGCTCTCACAGCGGGATCTATCCGATTCCACTCTACTTTGCACTTGGGCGCACTCAGCTGACTTTCCAACCGCATTATCTGCTCGACAGAAAACAGGTAAAAGCTAAAAATCACGTTAGAATGCTTAAAAAATTCTTTAAAGTAACACTTAAACCGTTATCTTGTTTTCGAAAGAAGAAATTTTGAGGTTTTCTTCACTTCTTTGGTAAAAGAACAGAAAGAATCACTGCGTAAAAATATTCTCTTCATATTTTTCTTTCTTTATTATTATTTTGTTATTTACCGATTTTGAAAAATTCTCTTGACTCTAACTTTGCGAACATTGAATTGTGCGTTTTTACGCAACGATTGCATCGTGCCTTGTGCGCAGCAGGTTTCTCAATAAAAATGCAATGAATTTTCCCATTACGAAAACCCCTTATAAAATGAAATATTTCTGCACAGGTGTCACCGAAAAGATGAGAAGAGGTTTGCTACTGGTGACTTTTTTCCTCGTCATGGAATTTCGCTACAGCCGGTGCAGATGCGACGAGCCCGGATCGCGCAGATCAGCTTCAGATGTAGGTTCCCGGGCACGTAATGCAGAGTCAGAGAACATCTTTTAGAATAATCAAAATTGTCTTTCTTCTCATTATTGCAGCAGACCATAGGCTTAGAGAACTTTAAGCGGAACATCCTGAAGCGATATAATGACTTGGATTATGACAGCTTTGTGGGTCTGATGGGCAGAAGAAGTGCAGGTGAGTGTTTTCGGCAAGCGAGCGTGCCCATTTTTTTTTAATATGATGGCAGTTACCGCTCACCGGTCTTCAATTTTTTTTTTTATTTTCTTCATCAGAGGCTGACGCTGAACAACCACCCCAAAAAAGTAAGATTTTTTTTAATTTACTTATGGCGTAAAAACGACTTTTTAAAATTGTCATAAAATATTGAATTCTGCTTTTATAAGGGGAGATGGATGACATTTTTATTGGACTTATGGGACGGAGAAACGCAGAGTCTGGTGAGTTTATGACGCGTGTCTAATATCCATGTCCTTTTAGCTTTGTCACCTTCGATATTCATGTTTCTTATGTATGTGTTACAGATAATGGTCCCTGGAGGAGAGAGTATCCAGAGAAGAGAGGCATTTTTCTCAACAAGTGCAGGCTGAGGTGAGCGCTTCTTCCTTATTCATCAACAGACATCCCCAAATGTCAGCTGTTTTAAAAAATGAAGTTAATGATCATCCTACATAATTAAGGATGAAACAAATTTCAGCCAGAGCGCTTCAGAAGATTTGTGGTGTTTTTAAATGGACTGGTTTATACAAACCAACTGCATGCTTTTCATTTCATCAAGTAAATCACTGCTTGTAGTTCTTACAGTGTATCTGGAGTACTTATGTCCATGTATGTGTGTTTTTTGCAGGTTACTTCAGGGACTGTAGGCACTGAGAGTTACTTTCATTTGGCTACAATGACAGAATATCACAGAGAACGTAAACAGCGAACCAAATGTCTGATGGAAAGGAAAAAACTCATGTGATTCCCACTGTACCCGGCTTATGAAAGTGACAATGTACCAAGCATAATGTATGGTTTTAACTGGAGACAAAGCATAATTAGAAGTAATAAATTCTATTTCTTTATCATGTCATTCTTTTTCTTAAAGTTCAAAATAAATGTAATTTTTTATACATAATTCATTCATTTAAATGTTGGTGCATTTTCCCTTGTTTAAGTAATTCTTGAAGCTGTTGTCTCACGTTGAGACAATAATGTTCAATCACAGTGTTGAGTTCAATAAAATCAGGTGCTCAAACAGTCTGACAGGGGGTTTCAAATATACTCTGAAAGGTGAAAAGATAACACTTTTTATTTTGCAGCACAGTTGCTTTCATTTCTGAAACGAACATCGTTTCGAACATCCTGGCTCTGGTTTTAAAGTCTATGTTAATTAGCTTGAGTTGCAAATGATTACGATTAAATTAATTCATTAACTTGAAGTATTTTACAGCAAATTACTTAATTACTAACTAAATTTCATACAATTATTGCTGTATCGTTGTTCCGTATCGGGTAATACTTTTTCCTGCACCACTCCAAGCACAATGGCTGTCACAATAAATTCAAACACTGATGAACCAAAATATGAACCAAATGTTCATATTGGTTGAAAAAAGCTGAGTCGTATGTAGCCTCCACTCAAACATCTCTAATCTTTAACAACTCATACATGTTGTCAAACTCAGTGGAATAAAATGTAATCGTTGTCAGAAGAAAAGACTTATTAGTGCATAGTAGAATTGTTCTTTTAAAAAGTCATGCTTTTCACCACAGTTGACAGTTTGACTAATCACAGAGGAAAGTAGCCACAGTTGCTCCTGATGTAGTTTCTCATGGCGATCAGACAAACTGCAGTTAAAACACATCCAGTACCATCTAAAAAACAACACAGCTAACACAATACAGCGTTTATTCGAGTGCAGTCCTGTTCACAGTGAGATGGGAGTTTAAATTCTCCGTCTCCCATTCCTCTGTCACCATACCCTCTTTGGTTTGGTTTCCACCGAGAGGAAAGGCAACAGTCGTGCGATTCTTTCCGTCCTTCACCCCCTGAACTGCTTTAAGTCCCGCTGTTACGGCCGTCTGCGAGTGTGGGCTGACATTCAAACCGTGACGTAGAGAGGGCTGGTAGCGTGGGATATAACCATACGCTCTTAGGTGGTAGGTGTAGTACTCCATCACGTACATCAGCTCTGCTTCGACATAATGAAACGATACAGCCAAGTCTGAGCAGCACTGCGGACCCTAAGGAAGAATGACACGCAGGTTACAAGCATAAACCACACACAGAACAATAAAAAGCAACCTACTTAAAATATGTTAACAAAAGAGAGAGTACTTTTTCATGCAAAAAGGAATTTGGTGAGATTACTGCTATCAGTTCAGTGTACAAATCCAACGTCACATCGATAAGACGAGCAGGCAAACGCGGAGACAGGCAGGGTGCAAGGCTGATATGCCATCTGCACAGGTACCAAACAGTACATTGGAATTCTTGTATGTTAGCGTTTTCACAGCTACCTTTCTTCTTTTTAGATAAGAGAAGTTAAAATGGGAGCACAATTAGTAATAAATACACAAGTTAAATACAGACTATATAAAAACAATATAAAAATATGACTTTACATTAGTTTGTTTCCTCCAAACTGTTATGCTGGATGCATGCATCTGAGCAAAATGACTCAGGAAGGTATTTGTACTATTTCAAGCTGTCACTCACCATACAACAGTAGTGAGCACAGTATTCAAAAACATGGCAGCATATATGATTTAATAGAAAAAAGAACTACACTGTTTGGATATTTATTTTTACAAGCACTGCTATACACTGGGACAATATGAATAAAATGAATAAAGTACTAAGGGAATATACTTTTCATAAATGGTCACACATCATCACAGTTTTTCCTTTTCATTGTCTAACGAAAAAGGTAACTGCGGCTTAAAAATATTAAAAGTACATTTGTGTTCTTATCACCCCTTTTAAAAAAAACAGGAACAAAGCAGCTCCACACACAGACAGCAGCTGACAGCATCAGTAATGAACCTGCCTCATTTTAATTGCAAAGTACAATAGATTAGTTGCATCATCAGCAACAAATTGACCAATTTTCCCCTCTGTTGACAGGACATTGTCTGTGCTGCAATCATCTACTTTAAAATGAACACTTTCTTTTTTCCCCAATTCAATTATTGTTTGCAAGGGTCAGGCACACAACTTGAATGTGCTTGATACTCACATATTCATTTATTTTAGTCATTGCTCTTCTGATGATTCATTTAAATCAATGCCCATGTTTTTCATTTAAAGTAAAATATACAAAACAACAGGCAACAGTTTTTAAGTTTGATTATAAATTTAAAAAAATAAAATAAAATATGAGATATAAATTACTCAGAATTACTGATTATTCCTTTACATGTTCAGAGAAGCTGTTTCATGTGATTAAATCAGTCACTTGGTTAACTTGGTTAATCCTGCTTGGTGCGATAACCTTAGATAAACTATAGGTTTGGAAAGGCTTGCGTCTCACTTATGCACATGGTCTGGAAATCAAAGCAAACTTTCCCCTAAATAGCTGGATAATTTATTTACTTATTTATCAGTTTATTTATGTATCACCTATAAACAAGTGGTCATTTTTTTATAACTTGGATTACTGTGAAGGTGGCGTTAAAGCTGAACAATATACATCCATTAGCCACTTCATTAGAGTCACCTTGCTAGTGGCCTTCAGACCTGCCTTGATACTTCATGGCATATATTCAATGAGGTGCCGGAAACATTCCTCTAAAATTTTTCTCGGTATCAACAGGACAACATCAAGCATTTGCTGCAGATTCCTGGGCTCCACATCCATGATTTGAATCTCTTGTTTCACCATATTACAACAGTGTTCTGTTGATTTGACAGACAGTGTGCTATCCTGCTGGAAGCAGCCATCACAAGATGAATACACTGTGGTGATAAAAGGATGCAAATGGTCTAAAATAATACTGGCATTTAAGCAATACTCAGTTGGTATTGTGCTAAGTGTGCCAAGAGAATATTCTTGTGATACAGACAGGATGGGCCCATACTTTTGTGTTGTTATGGCAATTTCTGACCAGACCATCCGATTGTCTTAATGAGCCTGTGCTAGACTCAGGTTTCCGTTCTTAGCTGACAGTAGTGGTTTTCTGCTGCTCTAGCACATCTAGTACATCTGCCAGAGGAGAGTTACTACTCTCCTCTGGCTTCTGCATCAACAAGGTGTTCTCACCCAGAGAAATTTTTGGACCATTGTATGTGAACTTGAGAGCTGGTTATGTAGGAAAATTCCAGTAGGGCAGCAGTTTCTGAAATACGTAGGCCTGTCTTCCCTATTCTGATAGTCAGTTTGACAGTCTGTAGGTCATCATGATCATGTCTACATGCCTACATTCACTGAGTTTCTGCCATGTGATTAGCTGCTACAGTATGTGTGAGTCCACACATAGATTTTGGAGCAATTTATGCTGCCACCCAATGGAAGGCCTTTTTATTGTTTTTAAGCAAAGGGCCTTGCCTGGTTTCAGTCAGAATAGTGCCAAAACAAATTTTGCCACTATTCTGATGGCATGTCTCCATAATTAAAATGTTAAACTGGCCAGCTTACAAGTCCAAATGTGCAATTGCTTGAAAAAGTTTGGTATGTTATGACACTAAAATTCAAAGAGGGGCCCGAAGTGTTGATAATTTTTCTATATCAAACAAAACGGTAAAACCGATCACTTTCAAAGCCAAAGAAGCTAGTCTCCTTAGTTCTCAAACTGTTTTGTTAAATGACAACACAATGCCACACAGCAGTAACTTTTTAGTGTCAGCATTCAATATACAGTCTTTGAACTACTTTCACTTAAAGAAAGACTGTAAATGGTATTGCCTACATGACAGTAGCTGTAACTTTCACTAAGAAAAAACAGTGTTTACACTTTTTTTTTTTTAAGTGAAAGACCTCTCTCACTTGAATGACAGATATAAGCTAATGACATTAAAGGATTTCTAATTTGAGGTTCAGTCTGTCATCAGCATGACGTCCTAACCTAACTTGCCCCTTTCTAACAAGGTTAATCCACTCACTGTTTGTCTGCTTTGTCTAAGCGCTATCTGGAAACTGGATTTTTGAAACAATATTTGCATGAAAATGTATATTTCTTTGTTTTTTACCACCACAATATGCAAGCTCTTTTCACTACAACCCGTTAAAAAATAAAAATAATGTGAGGGGACTTGCCTCAACAATTGGGTAGTAGCAATAGCTCCAGTACCAGAAGCTCTTGGAGAACTTGCCAGTAAGATGGTGCTCTGGCACAAATGGGTGAAAAGTTTCTCGTTGCAAAGTGTCTCTGGAATCTCCTGCCAGAACACCCATCTTCTCCAAACACTGCCCAAGAGCTAGGTCTTCCACAGGTGTCGTGTGTGTGCAAACCTTGGTTCGAAAGCCTTCCACAAATCTTTTGAGGGCTTCTTTACTGAGTACATAACCTGCTCCCCCACTCATGTAGCCTTGTTTGGTGTAAGGTTTGAAGCGCTTGCCAAAATAGATCGGTTCTTTGGAGGAGTGGTTGGACAGAATCCAGCGCAGGTTGTCCACCACCACATAGGTGTCATCATCCGCTTTTAAGAACCAATCTGCTTCATTCCCGTGGTGTTCGTAGACATAATGGAATGCTCGAATGGTCTTCCAGTAGAGCTGGTCACGCCCCTCCTTTGTCCCCAGGCCCACAGTGGGGAAGTCAGGGTCGTCCACGGAGCTCATGAACACCACGACGTTGCAGTGCCGACTCCAGGTAGCCTTGACATGTTGGGCCCTGCTCTGCAGGTTATACGGCCCCGTCATCACCCAACAGAGAACGCGTACTTTCTGATACAACATATCTGCCACCTGGCTGTCTTCATCTGGAGGGACACACAACAGTATATAGCAGTGTTAACTGATATGCAGTTGACCTGTTGCGTTTGCCATTCTACAAGTCACACCACAGTATACTTAACACATTTGCCTACATATGCAGTTAGTTCCCTTTCACTGTTATAATTTTGGCCATGCCAATTGGAAGTAACATGAAAGCAATAATGGAAAAATTCCAGATGTGCATCATAGTCCAAAACATAACAGGTATAATCATCATTATACAATCTAAAGTAGACTTTGTGTAATTTCAAGTCTGTTGTATCTGTGAACAAATCTCTGAAATTTTAGGCAAAGTTAAGTCATGAGTTTATAATGTTTCCTGCACTTTAAATATGTGAAAGCTATTACTGAATTATAAAAAATAAAAAAAACAACTGTTATTCATAGAGCTCCACGAGTGTAATGCACCTGTATGGTGAGGAAGTTGCAGATTGATGAGAGCAGCTCCCTCCTTCCTCCAGCTGGTTGGCCTCTCCCTTACAGCAGTGACTTTTTCCTGAGCTCCTGACAGAGCAGGGTAGTTTCTCTCAAACCACACCTGGTGAAGGAAGAAGTACGTACTGCAGGCCCCTAAAATGAAGCCCAGTGTAAAGCCCAATCTGGAGCTGAAGCCTTTCATGGCGATAATGTCTCCACAACTGCGAGGTCCGATTTAGAGCACGTCTACATGAAACAGCACCACACTCAGTCAATTTGATGCATGGCAAAACAACAAAGGCCAACAAATGTAGCTCATTAACTTTCTTTTGCGTGTCATGTATAAGGTGGTTGATAGCAGACTGACTGCATGTAGTTGTACAATTAGTTTTGCTATCATTATCTGTTTGGTTTTTTTTCGTATTGCAATAATTCTAAAGCTACAGGATTTTGAAGCCTTTAAAAAATGTCATGTCACAAACTGTTAAAATGTTTATGAAATAGTGCACTGACACTGCAGTAGACATGCGTTTAATGTATAACATCCACAAATGGTAACATAGCGATTAATTTTGCTGTTCGTGCCTAAAGAGGCCGTTTGATTTAATATGGTGACGTAACGCTAGGACTTCCACTTGTTTAGTTTAAAGACGGGATGATTTAAACTAATCTCAGATGCATTGCAACACTTAAATTTAGTTTGTCACTAGAGTAAAAAAGACTGTAGAGAAGTGCTTTTGACACGGACTTCATAACAAACTGTCAGCGGCTTGCTGGCAGTGGGGTTTTTTGTTTGTTTTGTTTTTATTGCGTCTGATGAGGTTAAAGACCCCAAATCCGAGACAGATGTTAACGATTAACGTAATGAGAAATGTTTATGGCAAAGCAGCTTTTCTCCTTTATGCTGCTCTCCTACTTTATCCAGACGATAAATAAAATGACGTGACAATCTGGTTACATTAATCAGGGATTCGTCCGTTGAGACAACAAATGAATAAACATGACAGAAAACGGTTTGGCAGCAAAACGAGGCCAAAGGGAACCCAGATCGCTTTCCAACTGAAATAAATGAATACCAAAAGTTTCGTGTATGTCCATTGAGTAAATAAATAAAATGAAAAATAAATAAATGCATTTAAGAGACTCCCTCCGTTCTGTGTGTTATTTACCTTTGCTGGGGATCAGTCATTTGTGAGCACGATGTGCTTGTCACCCCAAGCAGCAGCTAAAGTATTTCCTGTAAAACAGCATAAGGACGCTACACCTGTCGAGCACACGGCTACATGCAGGTCTCATTCATCCGAAATGCTGTTTCCTCCATGTACTGTGTCGCCAAATAAGATGATTACCAGCAGAGAAAAGCCTCTGTGTAGGTTTACATTCTTCCACCTCGCGGTGGGTAAGCTCTGAAAATGAAAGCTGCCATTGGTCGCCTGTCGGTGACGTATCAGGAAGCGCTCGTCCGCGTCCTGAGAAATAATACAGACACTTTATCGCCGGATTGTTTCAGATAATCAAGATTTGTTTGTCACAAGTGACTCTGGTCCGAAACGCCAGTGAGACAGCTAGAGATTAAAGGTAAATGATGGTGACGATTTGTTTTCTGCAAATAACCGCCACTAGGTGTCACCGTAACAACGGCTCCAAAAGGCTTCAAGCCATCTCCAGCAATCATAAGCACTTTACGTTAATGTACGCGAGAATTAAGGCCCTCTGTAAACTGGATAAAGTTGAAATAAATTACTCACTCCGAGCAACTCGACAGCATGCCGATAAATTCAACATATGATCCCACAGACAAGCGGTTAAATTGACTTATATAAGTCGATAACCAAAGACAGATGCAAAAAAATCACATGTAAAAAGAAACAAAACACAGGGGCAGAAATTAAATTTCACTTTTCACCACAACAGTCAAACAGTTCAATTAAAAGCGACACATACACAAAGACATGCATCACTCATGTTGAGATTGAATCCATTGTCATCCAATTGTCATGACATTGAGTAAACTACTAAAGACCAGAGCTGTAAAGGACTGTCATTATCCCCAAGGACCACGTATTTGTCCATCCATCTATTCATCCATCTTCTGAATCCCTTATCCAGTTCAGGGTTGAGGTATAGACAAAAAAAGGGAAAAGAACATTTTAAGAGAATTTCGGTCAGACTTACTGGTCCAATCACTCCCTCCTAGGAGCTTTTATCTTTCTTTCTTTTTCCCAATTTGTCTCATTTCAGGAGTGGTCATATATGGACACTCAACTTCGTCACATTGCCAGGTCATATACTCAGCTACTGAATTTACCTGAATATTTGTTCTTTTATTCTTACTTCTCTTCCCTCTCATTCCAACATTTAGCCACCTCACCTGACCTGCTGACTCCACTTTCAAACAAAACTTGGGAAATTACTTGTTATAAAGTACATTCTGAGTAGCCTGTTGCCCATTTCGTCTCTTGTAGTTGATGCCAACCTGGCAATAACTACCCTCTCACTTTTCCAGTTTGTAAAGACTTAGAAGCTGCATTACAACCGCTCTAATCAATAAAACAGTGGCTATAATGCTGTTTTGATCTATGTTCTAAAACTGGGTTCTTACCTTGCGCCAGATGATTGTATAACAATTTAAATGTAATATATACAGTAAGTGTGAATGAATGTTAAGCCTAAACAAATTAATGTATTAAAATGTACAAAAAGTGCTAACAACGCACTTTTGAAAGGGACTAAACCTCACACAGTTCAGTGCATTTGTAGGTAATTTCCACTTCTTGTAAACAGTCATCCGGTGTTGTGGTGGAAATTCAAAGTCAAACTGTAAGAGTATGTCTTTTATTTTTATTTAGTAACTTCTGCAGAGAATGCCACACTATTTAAGACTGTAACGTAAATGTCTCACCTCTGTGGAGGAAGGGATTCATTTAAAGCACATGTCTCTGCAAAGTGTGAAAAGAGTAAGAGCAAATTTTATGTTCCTGTGATAAAGCTTGAACTTTGTTATTTTGGATATACCGTGTACTAACAAATAACTTTAACAATACCACAGAGTAAGACTGGTTAATGTGCGTCAGCTTATAATGATATTAATAATGATAATAATAATAATAATAATGTTTTTTATTTAAAAGCACCTTTCAAAACGTACACTACACAGAGCAAATAAGACAAGCATAAAAACAGGAAATGAACACAATAATAAAAGAAAGTTTTGAGGGTCAACTTAAAAAGGGGCAAAGAAGTGATGTTTCTGAGGTCAGGGAGTAAGAAATTCCAAAGTCGAGGGGCAGAGCGACTAAAAGCCCCCCCGGTAATAAGATGAAAGGAAGGAACAGAGATAAGAAGAGAAGAGGATGATCAGAGGCACAGGGATGGGATGGCGATCTGAACCAAGTCAGATATGTATGGCGAGGAGAGAGAATGAATAGCCTTAAATGTATAAAGGAGTATTTTAAAATTAATGCGAAGTTGAACCAGGAGCCAATGAAGCTGCCTCAGGGTCCTAGTAATAATACGGGCAGCAGAGTTCTAGACACATTGAAGCTTCTTGATGGATTTTTGTGTAAGGCCAAATAAGAGTGAGTTACAGTAGTTTATCCGAGAGGTAATGAGACTATGGACGAGAATAGCAGAGGCATGTGGAGTGAGGAAGGGGCGGAGGCGATTGATGCTACAGAGTTGGACATCACTGATGTGAGCGTTAAAGGAAAATGTACTGTGAAGAATGATGCCCAAACTTTTCACAGAGGGAGAGGTAGAAACTGACGAGTTATTGATAGTAACAGGAAAACTATTAGTTCTGGATAGCAATGATCTGGAGCCAACCGGGAGAAGTTCTGATTTGTTGCTGTTGAGTTTAAGAAAGTTGGAGGAAAATGCTGAGAGTTGAAGGATTTTAATCGAATGAACTGAGTGCAGTCAGACCGGTATGGTTTAAACCAGGCTAGTGGGGGAAGAGAAAGGTCGATAGAAGCTAATCTGCTCAGAAGGATGGAGTGAGAGATGGTGTCAAAGGCTGCACTCAGATCGAGAAGAAGAGAGAAGAGGAGACCGGAGTCAGCTTCCATAAGAAGGTCATTCATTATTTTTATAAGAGCAGTTTCAGTGCATTGAGAAGGACAGAAACCAGACTGGAACTGTTTGTAAAGGTTATTGTTGTATTATTGGTGTAGATGAATTTGTGAAGCAACTATTTTTTCAAGAATTTTTTAGATAAATGGTAGATTGGAGATAGAACGAAAGTTATTAAGGTTGTTGGAATCTAGAACTGTTCTTTTTTTTTTAATATTGGGGTGATAGTGGTAACTTTGAAAGAAGCAGGAACAGTTCCATAGTTGAGTGAAGAATGGATAATAGCAGATTTGAGGGGAAGGAGAGAGTGTAGACAGGCCTTGACTAACACTGTAGGAAGGGGGTCAAGCTGACAGGTAGAAGGCTTTGATTTGCGGACAAGATCAGCGATATCAGCGACAGAGGGAAGTTGGAAGGCAGAAAGGCAATGTAATGGGGGTGGGGTTGAGAAGGACAAGCTACATGGAACATCAGGAGCCAGGTCTTCGTGTATCTTATGAATTTTTTCAGTGAAGAATAGCATTAGAGAGTCACAGAAGTAAGATGAGTAGAGATGAGCAGGTAGAAAGTCAGGTGGCCTGAGAAAATTAAATAGTGAAAACAGTGTCTTAGAATCCTCACTTGAACACAGACAATGGTAGAGTCATAGGCAGATTTAGTTTGGTTAATACACTCTTTATAATACAGAACATGATTACTAAACATTTCTTTATGAATAGTAAGGCCGGTTTTCTTATGGAGACGTTCAAGCCTTTAGCTTTCAAAAGTCATAGTTCAGATGTGTACCAAGGTGCTGAGTGAGAAAATGATACAGGTCTAGTTTTTAGTGGAGCGAGAGAGTTCAAAGTACTACAAATGCTATGATTATAATAGGAGACCAGATCATCTAGAGTAGACAGGTTGTTGAGAGACAGCTAGAAAGAGTAGAGGAAAGGATATCAAGATTTATTTTCTTGATATCCTTGCAACTGAAAGCAAATTTTGCAGATCTGAAACATATGTACAGAGTCCCGCAAGGGACACTAAAGAAAAAGAAAAAAAAAAACATGTACTTTTGCGAGATACCGCAAAGGTTTTGAGTCAGTACTGTATTAATGACCGAAACTCTTAGTCCAAGGGGAAACACTTGTTGTAAGACATACTCTGACCTGTCAGTCTATGTAAAATTCATTAACAACCAACTGCAGTTTTCTGGACAGCTTCACAGGTTAATGGATGTACCGGTATGTGGAAAAAACAGCAAACATGAGCAACACATGAGGAAAGAGGATGTGCGCTTGGTGTTGAAGGAGCTGGAGCCGCAAAGGGTGGCTTTGACGCAAGCAAGACATTTCAGGCGAAGGAACCATTTTTCAAAAGGGCCGATCCTCAGTTGGCACTTGGATTCATATGATAAACAAAAGCAATTTGGCATCTGTATCACTGGAAGTGTTGATGGTTTCTCATGGACAATAATATTAACACTTTATCAATAACTGTATTTTTTAATCTATTGTAAAATCCTGCCATATAATCTTGATTATTTGGGAAATTTTTAAATCTGATAATGGTAACTTGTTAAATTACTATTTATTAAGGCAATATGGAAAAAATTAAAGATCATTTGTATATTGGAGTTTAACTATCGGAATTTCAGGAACGGGACCACGCCTCCAAATATGCTCCTTCTGGTTCTCAGTACTACAAGCTGTTCATTCTCGTTTACGTGCCCCACACAACTTCCCCTTTTCAATTGTGTAACCTCGTCACTTCTTTTTAGTTCATGGTGATCTGCCAGGCCCAGGAGCCATTGTCAGTACTCTTTGAGGCCTTCCCTGAAACCGCAGCTCTATTCATGTCCAACCCGTTCAGTGTTATCTACTAAAATGCTGTCTAACCTAAAATGAGGATGTAACACCAAAAAACTCACAGCTTGTGGACTTTTTTAAACAAGTTATCATCAACATTTTTTCTCAACCAAAAATTGAGATAAAAAAAAAATTAACCAACTTTTTACCCCAAAATCATCACCTTTTCACTGACTGCCCCACCCCCACTTGCACATGAACTTGCCCAAAATCACTGTGATTGTGGGCTGTTTAAATAATTGTATAGTATTATATTGTGTTGTGCATAAGACTTTTATAAGTAAGTGTGGAATCAGTGGACACATGGCAAGGGAGTGACAGGAATCTCCAGCCAAGTTGGCTTTAAATGATTAGTTCCAGTCACTATGAACCAGGTGAATGGAAAGGATGACAGTGGTTCAATCCAGATAAAAAATTTTCAATTTTTAGGGACATGTCGTCAAGCAGAGGTGTTTGTTGACGGTAAGGGAGTGATATTTTTGTTAGGTTTTGGTTCTCATGTAACAATAATCCCTGAAGCCTGTTTTAAGAAGTTTTTTGTAGATCAGGAACCAGGAAATAAAAGAGATCTTAACTGGTTAAAGTTGAAAACAGCAAATGGATTAGCAATTCCTTATCTGGGCTATGTTTTAGCCGAAATACAGGTAAGAGATATTACACTAAAGAATATGGGAATTGTGATTTCAAAGGATGACTATAATAATCTAAATGTACTGCCTATCTTAGGAATGAATGTCTATGTTTCATGCTGGAATATGCTTTTTTCAAAGCCTCAGATACAGATCCAGACGTGGCCTGTTTCATCAAATGTAAATATTCAACCAGCGTGGGCAACAGCTGTTCAGGGCTGTCAGCAAATTCTGGCTGCTGCTGCTGTAAAATAGGTAAGGACTCTTTAACCAGCTAATCACCACCCAATGGTAAACCCTGGACAGAGTGAGCAGGTGATTTGGCCCAGGGCCCCACAAACACTAAGGAAAGTGCAAGTATTTTGGTGGAACCACTTGAGGGGCCTTGTACCGTTGCTGTTGCTCCATCTCTAGGATTTGTCCATAGAGGATGAGTCCGCATCAAAGTAAGGAATCTCAACCATTTTTTAAGCAACTCTACAAGGTTATGAGGACCTTGCTATATTCTCTACTGAAAACAGTGGCATTCAGGAACCTTTTGAAATTACTTTTGAGCAAACCAGGCCAGGTATTGCTGAAGTTGGTGTGCACCAACTACTAACTCAGCTAGTTATGACACAAGGGAATTCAGACCTATCTACAGAGGAGCAAGACAAGCTATGAAGGCTGCTGAGAAAATAGGGCAATGTGTTTGCTGCTCATGAAGAGGATTATGGCCACACAGATGTAATTACATACTCTATCCCACAAGTATGGCACCTCTTATTAGAGAATGGTAGAGGCCAGTTCTCCTATGTATGGGGAAGTGCAAGAGCTGGTGCATAACATGATTCAGTCAGGGGTGATTAGTGCTTCGGCATCACGCTTTGTCCTAGTATGTAAAAAAAAATGAGGAACTGAGATTTTGTGTTGATTACACAAGTTAAAAGCAGTGACAGTTTAAGATGTCCACCCACTTCCTAGAGTCAAAGAGACCTTTACAGTGCTGACTAAATCAAAATACTATTCTACCCTTGGCCTAGCTAGTGGATATGTTCAGAGGCTGACAGAGGAAAACTGCATTTTTTACTCCTTTTGGCTTGTATGAATTAGAAAGAATGTCTTTTGACCTGTGTAATGCCCCAGCAACATTCTAAAGGTTGATGCAAAGCTGCCATGGAAGTCAAATCCCAGAGTCTCCCTTGGTATAATTGGATGGTGAAATAGTATATTCACCTAATTTTAACAGCCATTTAAAGCATCTCGAGGCAGTATTTGCAAAATTAAAGAATTATGGGTTGTAATTCCAACAAGATAAATGTGTTCTTTTCCAGAAACAGGTCAAGTTCCTGGGTCACCATGTGAGCAATGATGATGTAGCTCGTGACCCTGATAAGATTGCCTCTGTCCAGAATTAGTCAGAGAAATTTATAGACTATTTTGGGAGTCTCTGTTCACAGTCTATACTGACAAGACCCGCTGATCCATCTAGCGTCTGTGAAAGTTGGCACAGTAGAGCAATGGTGGGTAGAATAACTCACAAATTATCACGGCCCCCATGTGCTCCTTCACCTATATTCAGAGAGGATACCGGATCTTGAGTTTGCACCTGTAATAGCATCCTAGACAGAACATTAACATTAACATTTTCCTGTACAGCCAGGAACTTGATATCAAAGTGAACTGAACATTGACTGGGATCCAGGGCACTGGAAAGGTCTACAGGAGCAGGATCCCATTTTGTATAAGAACAGACGGTATGTGGCCTGAGGAAGAAAGCAATCTGAAAAAAAGAGGCGTTGAGAGTCTACTTGTGTCCATATAAATGGGTTGTGGGTAGAACTGCAGAACAGAAAATACCAGCGCAAGCATTTTTTTTTTCTTGAGACAATAAAATGTTCTGCATTGGGAGTGGAGATCTGGCAGAGAGGTCTTCTGTTACTGAAAGCAAATTTTGCAGACCTGGAACACATATGCGTGCAACCAAGGGGACTGGTGGTCTGTTTTGTTTTTTGTTTCATTTAGTGTTTTTAAGGTACTAAGCACATTTGGGCTACTTCTGCTTAGTTTAGGGGGCACATATATATATATATATATATATATATATATATATATATATATATATATATATATATATATATATATCCCAGGTCTAAGGTATGAGCACTCTAACCTTGGGGCGTCGCAGTGCCCCTTTTATAACATTGCACAAAGTCACAGTCCTTTGTCCAACCCTAGCTGTTGCTGAACAGAGAAGACTCTGGCCCTCCTAGGTTTCATCCTTCTGAGCCAAACAGTTAGCAGATAACATAGTGAAACCTCGCTAAAAAAAGCTAAGCAGCTTTTCACTAGATCATCCTGACATATACTTCAGCATGCAAAGGTAATACAAAAATCATACAGTGAAGTTCTATCAACCTAAATCTAAATGTGAGGGTTAACTAGAATTTCCCAATTACAATGTAAAAACTCTTAATTTTAAAAAACTGATGAATTGATAGATGACAGTGTGAAGGAATTTCCAAACCTGGGTGCATAACTTTGGGCAACTTGCATCAAAAGCAAAAAATGCTTTGAAGCAGCCATCAATAGAGCGTAGATTGCTGTAAAAAGCAGAAACAAATCTATCTTCTTGTACCAGGGAAGATGACAATTTTCTTGGGGTTCCTTTGGTGCTATATTTTTCTCCCTGATAGAACAAAGCCTTTTCCTGACATTACTTAGAAACTCCTTCAGAAATCCAGTTGCTGCCCTTGGAGTTCTCTAAGGGCTGAACCATGCATCCTGAAAGGGTCAATAAAGTAAGATTTAAAAGATTATTTGCAGTTGTTTGGTTAATGTCAAGTTGTCTGTAGTCCTGGAGCGGTGAGCTCCAACACTATGCTTGACATTTGCTCAGAGAGGACAAAAGAAAAATGAAACAGACCAGTCTGTTGTTGTGAATGCTTGCAATTAATTGTTAGGAGATGGACTAAGCCAAGATCAAGTATCATGTTAGTAGTAATATACCTATACTTTTTTTTTATACTTTCTTTTTTTTTTTACTTTTGAGAGGTATTGATCTGACAAAGGTCTCTCTCTTTGATTTGCTAGCTGCGTGTTTTTTTCGCCGGTGCTGAGTGTCGTTTATTGCTATTTATTGTCTGAGAAAAAGCGCGTCAAATTT
>VUQR01010007.1:17131-32658 GCA_015108515.1 Hemichromis elongatus | reverse complement strand
CGCCCTTTTTTTTTTTTTTTTTCCCCCCCCCCCCCCATCCCCCTGCCTGTGCCTCAATTTTATTCCACAACTTAGACATTCACATTACAACACATACATATAGGGCCTTGGGGATGGGCATGTTATACGGCGTCCAGAAGACAGTTTGTGTATTCAACCTCACCTGTAGTGCCAGTGCCCACCTCTCAATTTTAAAATGCATGCAGACATGCAGACATTAAGGGTTCTCGGGAGGGGCTGTGCTGACACCTGCTGCTCTCTGGCAGGAAACACCATGCCCTCCCGTGTTTTAAATGCACTTTAGAACAACACGCAGCAACACTGCACATGGCGGGAGGAGGGAGGTTCACACACCGCTGTTGTCTGTTAGCTATTGGGGCAGAGGGGCTAGGCGGAGGTGTTGGCCGTCTGATTAGGATCTGGGATGCAGGGCCTCCCTGCTGCTGCGGGGCTGGGGGCGGTCTACTTGTCCCCACCTCGGGGGAAAGGCTAACATCTCCTAGGTCTAGGAGCGATTTCCTCCTCTGGGGGAGAGGGTAGCTGGACCTGGGATATAGAGTATGTTTGGTTGTGCATGAGGGTAGGTATGCACGTTTGTGTGTGCCTGTTTGTCTGTGTCTATATGTCAGGTGGGGTCCCAGACTCCACCTCTCTGGGAACATCTCAGGCCCTCCAAAGTATGGAGACCTACCTCCCCTCACCACACTCCCTGTCGGTGGCTGATGCCCTCGTTCATTGGCGGTTCTTGGTGTCCAGGGCTGGGTGCTCGGGTATGTACCAGCTCACTCCCGGTGGTTGCTTGGTGGGGCCTGGCAACCGTGGCTCGGCTGGGCCTCTTCTGGGGGATGGAGGAGCCCTCAGGCCTCTGGCCACTGGGCTTGCGGCTCGGCTCACTCTGGCACAGCTAGCTGCCGGCAGAGCACACGGGCACACCACTGCAACCCCCTCTGGCTTCGTGGTTGCTGGGTGACCCCTCATCTTGGGCTTTCCTCAGCTCCACCTAGGAGGACGGCACGGTTCCCTTCCGGTGGACCTCCTTGGGCTCTCGTACTCTGGGGCCTCTGGATTTCTGGGGCCTGGATCTCCTCCATGCCTGCTTCATGCCCTGGGGGACGGGGCTATGGCTCCCCATACCCTCTAGCAGATCGTTACATCTAGAAACCTTTTGAATACAAGCAAGCTGATCCACACAGGTGTGTGTGCACACGGGTGTTCACTGTTCATAGACACACACTACATCTTTCCTGGCTGCTCCCTCACAGCACATGGTGCACTTTTGGTCCTGCGTGATGCAAAAGAACATTCAGTATTTAGTATTTACTGTTATTTACACTTAGCTAGATTAATGCGATGGTGCTGTGTTTATTATGTTGCTCTGTTTTTTGCTCGTTTTCTCTTTTTTTTTCTCTCAACAGGTGATCCAGGAGATCCTTTCTCACTGTCCCTCTTCTGCTCTGTTTTTCTGTTCCTTCATCCTTCTTTCTCCCTTTCCAACTGAAAATAAAAAATAAAATAAATAATAACAACAAAGGTCAATCAAATTGACCAATACGAGTCGAAATCTTTTGTTTGTGAGGGGTATCCAATCAGAAGAAAGGAAAGCTGGCTTAAAGAGAGGGGGACAGGAACTGGAATGGATGAACTGGAGAACTGCACTAAAGCTCAGTATGCCGCAAATAAGACTGTGACTGTAAAAAATGTAAAAACTATTATTGCAATGTCCAAGAAAAGGGGATGTGGGGGGATATAGGGCCCCTTTAAATTACTTACAGGCAGGATCCCATCAACACAGCTGTCTCTACACAGTCGATTTCCCAGTGTCGACATTAAAGTGCATGAGAGCCAGTCCACTGGTTTGCATATAGTTTGCTTTCAGTATGTGGAATGTTCACCATGATTTTGGTGCCAGCAGGCTGCAACCACTTTAGGAATAAAGTTACCGTATTGGCGTTGCTTTTCAAACACTTTCACTGTGGTTTTTTCTGAAAGTAAAGACTCCAAAGAGGAAATTAGAAGTCTTCATCAGAAAATAACTACTGGAATGCACTTGGTTTGAAAAGTGGCGATTTCTATTAGCTGCAGCTGAGCGAGCCAGTGTTTACCATCTTTTATAAGAAGGAATTATAAGTTATGTTTCAAATCTTCTTGCCAACAGTTTCATTATCTCCCTTTTGGCTTTGCCTTGAGTTTTAAATGTGTCTTAAGCTCACCCCCAAGATTTCACAGCGAATAATTTCTCAAAAAACCTCTGTGGTTATCTCATTTTGCCAAACAGCTGTTTCGTGGCCACGAGGGACGAATGAGAGAAGAGGTCCAGGAAGGGAGAGATTATTCAAACTCGAGAGGCTCGGAGACGGGGAAATACAAAGAGGGTACAGAGCGAACAGAAAGAGACACGAGGACATGAAGGGACAGACGTGCGAGTCTGTCCACACTTGCTCGATTGTGTCTGTGGCCAGAAGCGAGAGGAGGACAGTGGGAGGAATAAAACAATTAATATGAACAGTACTGTGGGGAATGTTCGTTTCCTTGACAACAGCGGGCACAGCCAAACAAACGGGCCCTTTCATAACCATTCAAAACAAACAGAAACTTTATTAGCAACCTGGCATTAGTTTAAAAAAAAGAGGAGTCTCTTTCTGTCATCATAGAGAAAAAATTCATACATTTTGCCAAACTGAAGTCAGCTCCTGTGCTCCTTATTACAAGTCGTTTAATGTGGATTTGCACAGATTCTAAATTGTAGTCTTGTATTCATGTGAAAGTGTGACAAACAAACCGAGCCTAGAGAGGCTATGGAGTTGATTAGAGGTAAGTGGGAGGAGGATGAGACCCTGACCCCGCTGTTCCAGAAAGTGCTCCAGAGAGAGACATGGAGAGGGAGAGACAGAGAGTGAGAGAGGGAGACGTACTGCAGGGGGAGAAACCAAAATGAAAAGCCTGAACCCTTGATCCGTACAGTGAGGGGATTCTGTGGCTCCATAATGCATTTCATTGGCTTGGCGTGGATCTGATCTGGAGTGATAGCCTTTGCTGGCTACATGAGAGTGGTTTGTTCTACCAAGATGACATTACCCCCGTCCCCATCCATAGTGCACTAGGCGTCAAATGAAGGGTATGATAATGTGACACTGCACTGGTGTGTTGGATGATGCTTTCATCACCAAAGCAGGAATGCTGTTTTTAGAGTTTCAGACAGTTGGAAGATCGATGCCAACACTCGCCAAAGCTGATCTAATAGCACATAGTTGCCCAACAACCTTTCTGAGACCCCTTTTTAGATTCTTTCCCCCATTGAACTTGTTGCCTCGTTTGCATGTGTGTTCCTTTTCTTTGTCAATTTGTGTTGTTGGATGGGCGCGGTCATTGTTACTCAGAGCAGTTTTATGATGAGCCAGCTAGTACGCCCTGTTTCTTGGCAAAGGTGATGTGCTTTAATCAGCTGCAGGATATCTTCGACAATGGCTCAGCATTTTCTTTTCTTTCTCGCAGTGAGTAAGAAGTGAACACTGACTGCAAAGCACACAAACAACTACGGTCAACAGCTGAACTTATGGCAGCACGTGGTATAAAGGAAACCCTCCTTAAAGCATAATCTGCTTCATTCTCATTCAGATACAGTTTACAAAACAAAGACATTTTGTATTCAATAAGCCCTGAAACTGTCGACTTGAAACATAAACTCACGAGGAAAGTATTTATTGAGGTCAAGTAAGCAGCATTTTTTTTTTTACCATAGGCTTCAATACAATTCATTAAATCTGCCTTCTTTTCTTTATAAACCTCCTAGTTCAGAACAAGAAGAAGAAAACAATAAAGGAACAAAAGAGGAAGCATTTATATGGAACATAAAAGGTGAGGTTCTGAGGTCTTTCTTGTTGTTTTTGTTGTTTTTCTCTGGGGGTTTTTGCCCCCTGGCTCCAGAAACAGAAACTAACCACAAAGTCATGACTAACACGAATGAGTTTTGACTGATTTTAATTACAAAGTCTATCTGTGAAGGCTCTACAGGGATGGGTGGAGGTTTAAAAGTTAGAGAAGCACTAATCCCACCATTCACCCTCTAGTTATGTTCTTTCTCCCTAAGTCTTTTCTGGTGGCTGTTGCTCCTAATAAAGTCACAACGTGTACTAACAGCTTGCACATTCAGCATGGGTGGTTTAAATATCAAGCAGGCTTCCAACATTTGCATCAGAAGCAGTTTCTTCCCACTAGATTCATTCCTCTGAGCCAACAATGACAATGGAAGGAGGCTTATAAACATACAGTAAATGTCAGATTTTCATGGAGAAAAAAGAATAAAAATTCACAGCTGCAAGATGTGAAACAAGACTTTTATTGTGAAATAAACACCTTTCCCCCAGCTGATTATTGCCAAGAGTCATGAGGTTGATCGCCACAGTTTAACATGTCTGAGAGTTTGTTTAGGCAAAACACTGATGTATGCGTGTTACATAGTTATCTAATGAGGCTTTTGACAGTGTTTGTGGATGTACTTGAGTTTGATATGGGAAAGAAAAGAGGAGGAGGAATCTGGTCATGTTGTCCCAGCTAAACAATAGATGTGGGTCAGTGTTTGTGTGAGTCTGCTGAGGTATGTGCAGTATCTCAGTTTTTTCTCTCAAACACCAACAAACATAAACTCCTCAGTTTCCTCTGTCGTCCTCTCTGTGTCTTTATGACATGCAACTTAGTTCAGGTGGACCCCAATTAAATGTTTTAATCAGAAGTATTTTATGAGTATTTGCACATATACAAGTACTACTTCTTCTACAAAGTGAATGAGTTTGCTAGATTTGTATAATGGCTTTTTTTTTTTTGTAGTTTTGACCCTGTACGTCACCCAAATTCCTTTTAAACCAAACACTACATTAAACAATTCAATGTAGCAGCGGCCACATCATCAATAAGCACCGACTCGTGTCCACTGGCAGCCATTAAATTGTCTCCACATGTTTGACAGGTAATGTGATAGTTTCATCTTGGTTTCATCTGTGGGGAAGTTTATTTTTCTTTTCCAAAACTGTGCAGGCTCTTTTAGATGTTTTCTGGTAAACTCTAACTGGTTTTGTAAATTTACATTCATAAAAGCATCTCTTCATCTTCACAATCACACACCTTCCTTCCCTAGAGGGCTCTTGGTTTTGTTTGATGTTCTAACGTTTTTTTTCTTTATCAAGGAAATAATTCTATCATCATACACTTCAGATGTCTTTTGGGTTTTTCATTATTTTTTGGTGTTGCTGAGCTGGTCAGTGCACTCCTGCTTTTTAACAATGCACCAGATTGTTGATCTGGCCACTCCTAAAGTATCTGCTATCTCACAGATTTATTTTGGTTTTTCAGCATCATGATGGCCTAGACGTTTTCAGTGACATCTCTTTGGAGCTCAAAATAATAAATAAAAAAATGACAGTGAAAAGCTCTACATGCAGTACTTTGAATCAACGTCTGTTTCATTTCTGAAGCAGACATTTCTTCATTTCTCATGAAATAAGAAGGGAACAGGGCTGACTTGGCCATGAAGCTGCTTGTCAGTCAGGTATCCAATTATTTGTGAGCTTTCGAAAATGGAGGGCAGCATATAAAAACAGCTGTAATTTATAAACTGTTAATTAAAAAAATTGTAAAGCAAACCCTTGGGTTAGAGCTGAAGCTCTGCGCTTGAATCACATGATTGTTTAAAATCCACTTCAGTGATGCAAGGGGGCCAAAACAAAAGAAAAATGTGTCTTTGTCCAACAAATTAAAAACTAAGTGTATGTCAGGACAGATTCTGTATGATAGAATTGCAGTAACGCAGTCACGTTTGTATATCTGACATTCATTTGTAGTCCAAGACAGCAAGATAGATGGTTTCTACACCACAAATATAAAAAATATGTCAGAAAAAAATAAGTCAATGGGGGAAGTAGATAGCTAGTTTAAAAAAAAAAGAAATGATTTTTTTTTCAGTAGGATTAAAGTTCAAACTCTTGTGGTGATCTCAACTACACACTGCTGAGGTAGGAAAACTTTAGTCTCATTGGCAGACGATCTTCAGCGGCGGTTTCCATTCTGAGATCTTTGTCATTTCAACAGCATTGCACTTATTTGACAAACAGTTTACCTCATAAGCAATCATTGATCAGAAACATTTTAACTGCAATTTTTTGTTTTGTTTTGTTTTGTTTTGTTTTTTTATCTTGTTTTAAGGGTTGAAAATCCACGTTTTTTTGACTTTTGGGAGCACGTGCGTGTTACATATTGGTGAGTTTCCTTCCGAATATTTCATTACGTCACAGACCATATCTGTTTTTCTCTCGGTTTGGTCATCACTGCCAGAAATTCTACAGAATAAAATCGAGCTATTGATTGTATTAAATGCTAGATGCAAAAGCGTCGCGTTATACAAAAATACAGCACACACACTTTTTAGGATTTGATCTTACGCGCAGCCGAAAGTTGGTAACCAGCAGCTGTGATGGGAAAAGTCACATGAACGGGTGGTTACACTCACTCCGCATCGGATGTGACTGCTTGACTCCAGGCAGGCAGGACACCTCCTCCCTCCTCCTCCTGCAGCAGCAGCAGCAGCGCGCAATGATTCAACGCGTCCACTGTCGACTGCTTTTTGGATTCACTCCTCAGACAGCTGAGGTCTGCAGTTCCTGAGTGAAGAGCTGAAGAAGACGGCGGGTTTGCTTTCGCAGCAGGAGTTCTTCACCGCTTCAGCTTCCATCGAGGGCTCTGTCTGCTCTGGTTTGAGGGGGTTTGCCCCTCTGTCGGTGTTCAGCCAGCAGCTCACCTGCAGAGACTCCTGACAATGCCGCGCTCCCGGGCGGAGCTCCCCCGGTAAGCCACCTCTATGGCAGGTTTCAGCCAGATTATCGGTGGATAGGAGGGCTGTGTGTGAACCGTGAAAAATCTCCATAGGGCGAAATAGTAAATTAAAGAAATAAACCTGTAAACTGAGAAGTAATTACCGCCGGGTAATTAGAAGACCAGTGCTGAAAATCAATATTTAAACTTCTGATTTTATGATTTAAAAAAGTATATTTTTTAAATCCACGAGTAAGATGTGGATGTCTTTTACCATCCATGACAGCAGTGTATAAAGTAGTTGGTCTGACTGAGGGCACAGCAAGGTATAAGCGTGTTTAAGATACAAAATTAAGGCTTTTATCACCCCTAACCCATTTACAAGTAACAGAGCCTGCATTTAGTGCAGCAACAATGTTATTCTATTCCACTCTGGCAGGCTTAAGGCCAATCCCTTTGGCCACTTTAGGAATTTTCCATCCAAGCATAGTCCAGCCTGATCTTTGCCCTTGTTCGTGGTATCTGCTGCATTTTTTTAAGTGGAAGATTCTGGCTGCCAGAATCCAGTGTAGTTAAAAATTCCTCAAGTTGAAAATAACTCTCCCACCTGTAGTGATGTAATCTGAAATGCATTCTAGATGTTGTTTTTAGTTATGCTTGCTGAGGGGTCCGAACATCCAGTCACGTTATGATGAATTTTATCTTTTCAGTGCAGCTGTTCACTCATCTCTCCTGCCTCTTCTCCGCAGGTTGACCGGCCTCCTTGTTCTCCTTTTCCTTCCACCCGTTTTCCTATTTTCCTCCTCCTCTTCCTCCTCCTCTCACCCTCAGTGGGTCCTCCAGCGTATCCCTGTGGTCATCCCCCAGCACACAGAGGCACAACCGGCCCCTCATTTTCTGTCTCAGGCCCGCTTGGACGTCACTTCCCCCTGTGATCCCGAATGCCACAAGAAGGCCCCTCGTCCGAGCTACTGGGACCTGCGGAGTCTCCTGGGATATGAGACTCTCCACTCTAATGGTCAGCTCACTGAGACTGCCATTCGGATCTATGGCTACAATCCCAACTCTAACACCAGCCCAGCCTACTTATCTGGGTCCTCAGGCAAGGCCGAGAGGTCACACGTCAGAAGAAAGCGTCAGATCTTTGGCCACGATGGGCGATTTAGCATTGCTGGCCAGGACTTCTTGCTTAAATATCCATTCTCAGTGGCTGTCAAACTGTCTACTGGGTGTTCTGGTACACTGGTTGGAGACCGTCATGTTCTCACTGCTGCTCATTGTGTTCACGATGGTAAAAACTATGTGAAAGGAGCTCAGAGGCTCCGGGTTGGCTTTTTAAAACCTAAGCAACGAGACACACAACAGTCTTCATTTCAACTTCTCTCCAACTTTACCAATCATGTTGAAGGAGGCCCGAGTCCCTACGCACCACCTACAAGTGACAAAATGAAGTTCCAGTGGATCAGAGCCAAGCGCACCCACGTTCCCAAAGGTTGGATAAAAGGGAATGCTAATGACATAGGAATGGACTATGACTATGCTTTGCTTGAACTCAAGAAACCCCACAAACGGCGCCACATGAAGCTGGGAGTCAGCCCCACTGCTCAGGGACTGCCTGGTCGCCGAGTCCACTTCTCAGGATTCGATAACGACCGGCCAGGACAGCTGGTGTATCGGTTCTGTCGTGCCGGCGAGGAGACTTCAGATCTGTTGTACCAGCACTGCGACGCTCAACCTGGGGCTAGCGGCTCGGGAGTCTACGCACGGATGTGGGATGGGCGTCGCCGACGCTGGGAGCGGAAGGTGATAGGTGTGTTTTCCGGGCATCAGTGGGTGGAACGACAAGGGGCGTCCCAGGAATTTAATGTAGCGGTGAGAATCACGCCTCTGAAATATGCTCAGATCTGCTACTGGATAAAAGGAAACTTCATGGACTGTAGAGAGGGGTGAAGACGAAAACGTGAGGACCACACAAGGGGTGTAAAACCACAGCCACAAATCTTTTTGGCATAACAGGAGCCACACTTTTCAACCCCACTGCCTGCAGCACCGATATGTTAATGTAAATATGCCAATATCTACACACAGACTAGACTCATATTCATCAAATGGGCCACTTTAATTTTTCCCTTTGCTTAGTTTTTGATCATCACTCACATTTCTAAGATATCAAGAAAGTTTTTTTTTCTCCCTTTTAGAACATTTTTTAAGATAACCAAGTTTTATTTGAGCCCATTTAATTTGAAACATGGACTGAGGGGTGGGACCAGAGAAACTGTTTATCTACACACTGCAGCATTTTAACTGAGCTAATACTAAAGATTGCACTGTTTTCTCTACTGAAATTTATATTTGTGAATGAATGTACAAGTCAGCTACCAAAGTTGCCAACTGTTTCCTTCCAAACTTTAAACCTCTCAGTGGAAACAGAAGATATCTAGAAGCATAGCATGCTTTATTTACAGTGGGAGGCAGGGTGGAAGCATCTTACAGAGGCTGATGTTTCAGGACTTTTGCAAGTCTGCAGATTACTTGGTAAATGAAGCCATTTGTGGGAGTGTTGTTTCTTTTTGCTATGTGCCATCTGCTGGCCACATAAGAACACTGCAGGTGTCCACATGAACATTATGCCAACCCAAGTTAGCTTAGGCCTACATAAGCACTTTTTACTTATTTGTGACGTTTCTGAAGAAAACGGGAAGCTGGCAGAATTATTGAAATATATGCTTTGAAATAAGGCAACAGTGTCTTCTATTTTTTCCCCTCCAGTCTGCTCGCAAGATGCATTAAAACAAACACAGCGTTTGGTTTGACAAGGTGTTTTTATTTCCGATTCCACAAAAAAAAAGAAAAAAAAAAGAAATTTTCAGAAATGCTGTGGGGAACCTGAACACTGTAAAAAGCCGAAATACGAGGACCAGCTCCTTTGACTTCTCCGGCACTGACACACTGAAGGGGTTTAACCAGGAGTGTGAATGTGGAAACGTGGATGTGTCACCTTTTTTTTTTTTTTTTTAAGTATTTAAAGTAAAGGAGCCAAACGTTCACTAAAATCAATCGGCTAGAGCAGTAATAAATTTAGAATCTACTCAAATCTCAATTCTCCAGCTTTTATTCAAAGCAGACTCTCCACAGAAGCAGGAGTTACAGAGTTAAACTGTGTCATTTTAGAATTACCCTGGGCAAATTAAAAGATGAGAGCCATTCAAAACTCATTTCAGCAATGGCCCTGAACTGAAGGCAACATCACGGAGAAAGAAAAAGGGAAAAAAAACACAAAAAACCCCGAAACATTATACCGATTCACATCAACAGCACAATTCAGCTGCAAGACTTTGCTACATTCAAGTGTAAAGTGACCACAAAGTATAAGCACCAAAGAAAGGGGTTACGTTTGCAGACTAGAACATGTAGACATGTGAATTAAGAGGATCTGCCAGACCTGTGTGCTCCACTGGTTCATCTCAAAGGTAGTTTCCTCAACTATTTAACACTCAACCTGATAGCAGATGGTAGCAATATGAAGGAAAAAAAAAAAATCCACTTTGTCAAACGAATGCTTAATACTGCCTGAAGTTATGCGCTGGCTGCAGATTGATGCTGGTGATTGAGAGGTGGAGAAACCTAAAGGCAAAACTACTGATGGATAAGGTGATGATCGCAAAGTGTGGCTACACAAAAAGGCAACAACAATGCAAGGCAACCTGTTTATAACACCATAACACGGTAACTGAGAATACATGAAGTGGCATTGAGGTGGCTCTCTTTCCACACCCTGTGATTATGCATTCACCCCCCACTGAAGTGTCACGATTAAACACCCTCTGCATTCAAACCCAAATGAGAGCATGGTGACAGCGACTTATTTGCAGCGGGTGAGGATGAAGGATGTACCAACAGAATCATCGTAAGCCACATGTGTTTGCGATAGGCATCCAGTACACAGCAGATACAGACCTGATGTGATATAGTCCTAAATCCCATCATACGTTAAACATTCAAGTGACTGGATGAACATTAGGTAACATGGTGTATTGTATCCAGATTTCAGTGCGTAAAAGTGTTCTCAGGCATCACCCTCTCACAGCAGCAGCCTTTCTCACTTTAAGTATGCACTGGCCGGCCGGGCAGGGCTGTACTTTAACTTTAAGGATGTCACACAAAAGATTTTCTCTCTGCCACTCGTGAGGCTGTTTCGAGACTGGTGCTGTTACTCCCCCCTCCAGTTAGCCAGTGATATGAAGCAAGCAGATACTAACTATGAAAACGTGGTTATAAGCTGAACGAGAAGGACACGGCGTTCTCTGCGGAGGCCGCGGATTGGAGTACCAACTGTGTTTTCATTCCAGACTGCTCTCCAGTCAGTTTGCATGGACAGTTTATTGGACTTTGTGTAAAAAAAATAAACACTGAGACATTGCTTAAAGGAATACTTACTTTTGGGAAATGTTCTCATCCTTTTTCAACGTTTACATTTAGATAATAAGATTCATATCACACTCTTGCCTCGATAGTAGCTTAAGCTAAATTTCTAGCGCAGGTTTAAGTACATAAACAGTGGAACAGCTCGACCAGCCAAAACTGTACAAACTAAAATTACCTACAAGTCCCACTAAAGCTCATTATTTTGAACATGTCTCATTTGTACCGACATTACAGATTTATTTTTACCCTTTGGCTTTTGTCTCAACTAAATAAATAATTTTTTTTTTTTAAAAAGTCTCACTAACGGGGAATCAGCGTCTGCCTTTATGTTAAAGCCGTCTCACAGATATAAACAAAAAGATGTCCTTTAGAGTCACTGCAGAGGCAGCAGCAGTGGAGGCAGTGACACATCTCACATGGAGGCCTGTACAGGAGCCCTTGGTATTAAAATTTAAACACACTGAGAACCTTTAAATGTTGCTTTACTTTAGAGATAACTTTGCAAAGGGACATATAATCCAAGTCATCTTTGATGAAAAATGGCCAATCACCAAGTAAATAAAGACAGAGGGGGAAGAAAAAAAAACAAAACAAACTGCGGTCTACTACTTCAGAAATTCTGGACACCTTGTGCATAACTTATTTAAACCGTATATGCATCTTTGTGACAGCAGGGACTTGTGGCAGAACAACAGGATTTGACTCTCGGGTATTGTAATAATTTTTCTTGTATTGGCTAATGGCTAACTTTGATCAAAAGACAATAAGCACATTTCCCAAAAATCACAAACTATTCCCTTTAGAGACAAAGAGGTGCATCAATACTGAAATAAACAAATCATGCTACCCCCCCAAAAACGACTGGTTTCAGATTTAAGACTGAAGCAGAATAAAGGACAATCAGGACCCAAGCATGAAGCCGCCCTCTGCTCTGAATCGCTCGCCTGTTTTAACCGACTGTCAAAGGCAAAGTCTGCGCCGTCATTGGCCGCTTGCACTTAAAATATCTTTGGTGAAAAGTCACTTCCTGGCATTCCACAACTTACCTGTCGCCTAGCAACAACATAACACAACATGCTAATGACATGAGCTGGTAATGCCCGGTGTAACTCGAAATAGTATACAAAATAAAAATATTCTTTTAAATAGGTCTATAATATAAACACTGCATTAAAAATTGAACCGTATCAAAACACAATGAGTTCACAGTCTGTCCCTTAATCTCCAAGCGCCTTCCACTTCCATCGGGCCTCCATCTGTCTCGCCTCCACGTCTAGAGGTTGTAGGAGAGTTCTCGCCGTGCAGAGTCTTTACTGCGACTTGAGCCCCAAACTGTTGGAGGACAGCGGGTAGGAATAGGCTTTGCCCAGCACGATGCGGTCTCGGAGTAGTTTGAAGAGGACATAGTAGTTGCAGAAGAGAATAAGGCCCAGAGACAATGTGTGGTTCCAGCGCTCAGAGCGCAGCAGAGAGTATAACTGGTATAAAACAACGCTGGACTCGATCCAGATCAGCAGGTTCAAGATCCGCAACGGCTTGTGGAACAGGAACTGCCAAACAGACACAAAAAATGGGGAGAAAGTGAAAAAGAGTGTGATAGTTAAAAAAAAAATAATAAAAAAATCAATATACACTGGCACAGTGGTGCAGTGGTTAACACTGATGCATCACAGCAAGAAAGTTCTGGGAACCTGCTGGTGGGCTGGGGCCTTTCTGGGTGGAGTTCCCCTGCTAACACGGTGCCTGCACAGGTTTCCTCCCACAATCCAAAGGCAGCAAGGTTAACTTAAATGTAAACTGGCTGCTAGTGTGAATGTGAGAGTGTGTGGGTTTCTGTCTTTGTGTCCTCGACTGGCTATAACTTTGTGTGTGGGGGGGGAAATAAAGGACTGAATGGTGTACACATGTATGTACAATTAGCAGGTTAGGGTGACAGACAACTTAACCTGCTGTGGATCGAGGGGGAGAGCCAGGGCACTCAGAGGAGGTGATGGTAAATACATATCAGAAATATTGGGCACAACCAGCCGCTGAGTAGCTTCTTAATCACGTCACCACTGTGTGAATCCAACTGTTTCAGGCAAAGATCACATCTTACTGCATGTTTTTCTTCTCCAATATCTGTTTGAAGGGAGTCTGTGGCAACCTGCTAACTTATGCAATGCTCACTGTAGAAGCACAAAAAGTTGCACAATAATGGTCAACTAAACTGTTGCCGAGTTGCCACACAAGTTTTGCCGCAGTGCTTGACGGCATCACCACAGGCTCATGAGCACTGAACAGAGAGGCGTATGACTTTGTGCAGCTTTGCTCCAGAGTCAGCAAAAAGTAAAGATGCTAGCTCAACTCTATCATCTGTCACTCAGTGAAGTGCCAGACATCAGAGCTCCTGTAAGGGAAGTCTGAACACAGTGCATTAGCCTCTGAGGAAACTCGCACTTTACTCACTTTATTCACTTGTTGCAATAGTTTGTGTTTAGAAATGGGCCACGTGGAGCTCTGTTCTAAACATCTGGGGTGAAGACTCAGCGAAGAGCTACATGATGGGCGCACCAATGATGTCAACTTGTTTTTGCTGACAGGTAAGAGCCCAAACAATCATTAGCACTACTGTTGACCCTTCTGTCTCTAAACCATTCAAACCTCAGCCCAAACATTCATGCCTGGGGTGTGATACGAACACGCTATGTGCCATCTTATAGTTTTCTCCAAAGCAGTGATTTGTATTTTCTGGAACAGTGGGATGACATTAAAGAGGAGCGATTGCTTTTTCACGTTTTCCCATCCTGTTTTGTCCTCGAATCCAGTATTTTTGTGTAAACGATCTTAAAGTGAAAAAGTCCGTTAAAATCCCAAAAAATAAAATCAGTTTATTAACCTCTCTATTGTTTTTTGTGCAGCTTAAAATGTGGGAGAAGTCAGTTTGTCAGCTTAGTTTATTAAGGTCTGCTATGTTAGAGAAAGTTTCTAGAATATCGCTCTTAAATTTAGTCTCAGGAGAAACTGTGGGTTTCAACAGCAAAAACAAACAAAAATTAGATTGAACCCACTCGGCATGAACAAGTAGGAATATCTCATTTTACCGGTAACGCTCTTATGTCCTGTTTCCATAAAGGCAGCAAGAGGTCGTGCTTAGTTTATGAGTGCTGTGCTCAGTCCCTTCTCTCATTTGCAAACACACACACACACACACACACACAAATCCCAATCAGCTGAGCAGAATTAAGATCCGTTCACACAAAATAGCTCCAACACAGTAATTTACCATGGCAACATGTAAATAAAGCGCTTGAATTCAATGGAGCCAAAAATGTTATACATACCAGTGATGTTTATCCTGAAAGACATTCACTGAGTTAACACTAGACTTATAAAAGTAGTTATCATAATCACAGATCAAACAGAAGTCTGCAAAAAATAATCAGCCAGCAAACAACAACTGAAAAATTAAAGTTGAACCAATTTCAGATCTCCTCTCTTTGATCGATACCATGAAGTTTTATACAAGAAATCACCTGGCTCTATAGTGCGACCAAATTTCTCAATGGTGTGACTAAAAAAAAAAAATCCAAGGTTGAAAGTCTGTGTGGTCGACAACAGACACATTATGCCCATATCGTGGTCACGGTAGTCGAGGGTGGAACCTCTCACATGCCCAAGGTAAAATGTTCAGATCGAAGCTTTTGAGTCACTTTTAATTTTGACTCTCTTTTTATTTGATATATCTTGAGTTGAGATATTTCAAGTTTAAATTTCAGCTCAGTGAAGCACTTTGAGCACAAGAACTTTTTCAGGACCGTATTTATCGGACTATAGGGCGCACTTACGATCCTTTCATTTCCTCAAAAGTGTGCCTTACGGACTGCGAAATGATTTTATGCGCTACACGGCGCTCAAAAATCTGTCAAAATGTTTTAGTACGGCTTTGGTAAACTACTAACCGCACCATCTGATGGACTGTTGGAGCATTACAGCCACCGTAGTCAGGAGCTTTGCAGAGTGATACGTACCGTGCTTCAAACATAATATTACCATATTGTTTGTGTATAAGGACCCCAAAATGGCACCTGTTAAGAGACATGCTTACAAAGCAGATTTCAAACTCTGTCACATGGTAGAACATGGGAATAAAGCAGCTGTGAGAGAATTCAGTATTAATGAATCAAGTGGAGGAAGCAAGAAGAATGAGTTGAGTAAAGTTGGATTTATCTGACTGTTTGGTTTTGCTTAATGCGCCTTATAAATCGGGTGCGCCTTATGGTCCAAAAAAAAAAAAAAAAAAAAAAAGGAAAAAAAATTTA
>VUQR01010006.1:23457-42024 GCA_015108515.1 Hemichromis elongatus | reverse complement strand
AATGGCTTCCAGGACCGTCCACACAATCGTCCTCTTTTCCCCGGACATGTCCACTTTTTACGTTCCGTCCGGGAACTTGCACTTGATGACTTTTAAAAGCCTAACTAAAAAAAATTATTTCAAGAGTCATTAACCACGCAGAGAAGGGATCATTTAAATTATGGAAAAATGTTAAATTTTTCTTTATGCAAACAGTTTTATTAAAGTTCTTCGTGACGAGTCAAGTGTCCTCTTTTTTTTGGAAATCAAAGTATGGTTACCCTATCTCTCTCTCTCTCTCTCTCTCTCACACTCACACACACACACACACACACACACACACACACACAGAAACGTAAGAAACGGCAACAAAATGGATTATTTTTTTGTGAATGAAAAGCACTTTTTTGCAGAACGCAAAGTGAATGTTACTTTTTTTTTTGTTTAAAGACACCATTGCTGCTATTTATTTTAAACGTTTTGTTAACTTTCCTTAAATTTATATATGTTTGCACATTTCATTTCTTGTTAAATGCTATCTCTAATATAAGATTGTACTACTATTACTACAACTACAACTTTATTTTGCAATTTTTTTTATTAAAAGGTGTTCAAATGAAGAAATATTTTTTATTGAGATACATAAATTAGTAAATGTGAAATTGCTATACAAGTCAAATAATGGGGAAATAATCAATAATCGAATCAAAACAAAATAGAATCGGATTGAAAAATTAATCGTTAGATTCATCGATGCATCGAAAAATTAATCGCTAGATTAATCGATTAGGGAAAATAATCGTTTTGCCCAGCCCTAATATGAAAGTGTAGCAACAGAGCATTGTTATTGTCAGTCCTCTTGACACAAATTTCCTTTTTGTGAGTAAAAGTCAGCTTAACAGTAATTTCCGGTGGACAAAATTTGCACCGGTGATACTGTTTATGATGAGAATCTCCTGACACTCCTTAAGAGCACACTCCTTGAGTATTGCAGTAACACATAGTGAGTTTATTACTTTTTGTTAACTGCAAATTGTGTTAAAGTTCGTCTTCTTCAATATCTGTTTTAACCAGTAAAATAAAGTTGTGATTAAACTTGCCATAAATGCCGCCATAAGACAGTCGGTCAGTCTGCAGCTGAATGGGGTCAAGTTGACAATTACACCCAGTCTGTTTCTGACAATACACCGAAGTTAACTGCGATAAATCGTCAATCCCATATCTCCTGCTGACTGCATAGATAGATATTCATATTGACTACTCAGCAGCCTTCCTCTTCTATTGGAACATAAACAGAATACAACTAGCTGGCAGCAAGTTGACACTGGCAGGACCTTATTCAGAGTGATGACAACATGTTGGATTTAAAAACTAGACGGTGATTATTGGCAAACATTTGAAAATCTGAGTGGATGTGCAGTCGCCTTGCAGTCAGAAGTAGTCGTGAGTGTGCAACATCCTCAATCTCTGGGCAACCAGCAACCACTGTGTGTGCGCGCGTGTGTGTGTGATACTGTGGGAAAGCTGGCTACCTCTGAAACTAAAAGTTGTGATCTCCTTTTACATCCTGTCATCTTGACGTTTTTCTATTTTATTTTTTCTCTGTAGGTCCGAAAACTGTTTTCTTCTGGGCCCCGGTGTTTAAATGGGTAGGTGCACATTCGCCCAGCTCATAAGCCGCAGCATAAAGTGCAGACAGACTTTAAAAATATGATTTGTTTTAAACTACTAAACAATCTAAGCATGCCTTTATCCACAACTCAGCAGCAGACCGTTAGCAGTTAAGCCTCTTACACTGCCGCTCACACATGATCTTACACTAGTAGTTCCCTTATTAACTTTTGACCAATTCGGATAAAATTTGTCACATGTGGCAGTTCCGTCAATAAGAAGATTGTGGTATTTGGATGGGTATTTTTTTATGGCTCTATAGTTATTCAAGAATATTTAAAAAAAAAAAAACCCTCACTACTGCTGTGTGATTATTGGGATTCTCATTTAAAACTGGCTGATTATTAATGGAGTAAATACATCAGTCTCTTCTCTACAGGGTCTGGTTATCGCTGGTTTGGCTGACATGACTCGACCAGCAGAGAAACTCAGCACCTCTCAGTCTGCAGTGCTGACGGCCACAGGTGAGATGACACTGATACTTAAGTAGACTGCATAATGTGTCGATTTGGCGTAAATTTTGCGTAAATTCAAATGGGTTTTGTGTGAGACATAGAAATAGACAGTTTAATGCAAAAGTTTCCCTGGCAAGTCTTTCACTGCGGCTTTTGTGGAATATTCCCCCTTGGACAGAGTTCAGAGGTCAACAACTTTGAGTCTTTCTTCTCTTCATTTAGGATTCCTGTTGCCCTTTCAGTCACTGAGAAACTTAATCCTGGTCTAAACATTGAAAGAAGAGATAAATAATTTGTAGTTCTTAAGCTCTGCCTTGAGTTTTTGTCATACATTTCACATCTGTTACTTGATCTCTCTGTTCAGTATTAAGTTTTTTTTTGTTCTTTTCTTTTTTTCTTACCAATCTGTGTTAAAGGTCGCCTGTGTTGTTCCACTTTTTTTTGCACCATGTCTCTCCAAACAAATCTTATCTGTGACTCTATGGCCAAAACACAGTCTCTGTCCCGTGGATTCACCCTGGTGTACCATCCGTGTGCGTCATCACTCCTCCTGTTCTATTTCTCCATCAGGGCTCATCTGGTCCAGATATTCGTTGGTTATCATCCCGAAAAACTGGAACCTGTTTGCTGTCAACTTCTTTGTCGGCAGTGCCGGAGCCTCACAGCTTTACAGGATCTGGAGGTGTGTGAATGCACAGTAAATGGTGTATCTGCCAGTGGGTTACATGAGCTCATTATCACTGTTAGAAGCATTTTAAAGATTAGTTATAATAAGGAATGCAAGATAATTGCACAGTAGCCTTGTGTAGACTGCTTATGTCTTAATCATTGCTGATATGAAATCATGCAGGCAAGTTAATGTTTGACCCTAGAGTGCTGTAGTTACAGTGAATGTAAACTGTACTGTAGTCTTCATGTGTTCTTTGTTTTCCATTGTCCGCTGGTCTCCATCAGGAGACTGTTCGATTACAGAAAGTCAGTATTTGTTGAGACCACCTTTATTCTTCAACACACTGAACTCGCTTTGACAGCTCTCTACTCAATCTTTAAATAGTCTTCAGGAATAGTTCCCCAGGCCTTTTGAAGAATATTCAAATCCCTTATTTGGATGTTGGCTGCTTTTTTCTTACGTCAAGATGATGCCTCTGCTTCAGGTTCAAACTCTGGGGAAGACAGTCTGTACTTTTCTGCACTATTATTCAATTTTGGCAAGATCTCCAATAGCACTTGCTGAGACAGCAAAAATCTGTCTTAACAATGTTGAAAGACCTTCAGAACGTCTAAGGAAATATTTCTCAAGAGTACTTTTAAAAAGTTAGAGAAAATCTGGCTCATCAGGAACTAAATTTTTTAAAAATGAGATGATTTGAGACTTTTGGAAAGTAGTGTACAAGTCAAACGTGATTCTTGGAGCAGCAACTCATCTTCATTGAGATGAGATGCTGCTAAGTATCCATACCACTAGGTTTTTAGTGTTTTAGTGAACATAGCAACTAGTACTTGATGCAGCACCTAAGTTCATGATGTCTTTGAAAGTTTCCTGTCTTTAAGCCCCACATCCGATTGGCCGATTTCCTCAGCAGATGTCTGAGCTCACTGCAATTAATTTACAGTGATTATTTGAAGCTTTAGCCATTTTTAACATGGAACACTTTGTTTAAATGGCCTCTTAACTAAAAAAAAATGTGTTTTTGTTTTTGCCTTGTTTTTTTATCATCGAACAGGTACGAGCAGGATAAGAAGGCGGAGGCCAAACAGGCTGCAGAGTCCTGAGTGTATTGACGCTCCATTGCAGCGGACTAAAAGGGAGACTTCTTATCATCTCTACATCGCACCATGCTGTCTCCATAACATCCATGCCATAATAACCATTGTTCTACTACATTAAGCCTGTTGTCCCTGATGGAAATATGCACTTTTCCTTAAGTTTCACATTTCCTCAGGGTGTACTGGGGGGAGGAAAGGAAAACAAAACTTTTTTTTTTTAAACTGTAGTCAACACACGCTCAAGAATGGTGGTCATCAACGCACAAATACTTCTTGTTCAACACATTCTGTGATTGTACAGTGTTTAATTTAAGTTCATGCTTTATATCTTGCACACTTGCTGGGAAGCCTTTACCTTTTTCCATCTTCAATTTTTCAGGTGTAGCAATCGGTACCTCAGGCAAACATTTCCAAAAAAAAACAAAAAACATGTAACTCTTGGATTTGTGTTGAACACGGTTTATGGAATGTGTCCGGATGTCATAGCACTTAACCTTTTGATTTATTTATAATTTGATCAGTATGTACCTCTTCAGATCATTAAATTGTCATTGATTACCGTGTAACGATTTCTTCTATCTGAATGACTTTAAATCTGTATGAACTTAAATGTTGATTTATGAATCACTTAATTAAAAATTTGCAGTCAAAACTGTATAGGAAGATACTGTTGTTTTCTAATTGTGTTTCAGGTATACTTACCTAATGCAACATATTTAACCTGTTCATTGGTACCACAGAGTTAACCAGCAAACACTGGTACTGACACGCTAACATCGCTCTAGTATCAAAATTGTTGTTTAGATGAAGGTGTTTTGTAGTTTTTGTGTAATGATAATTATTTGAGCTGTTCTTGCTGTATAAATTAACCCCCTGACTAATTTAGCAATAATTAGTGTTACCAATTAATTAGAAGACTGTTTGAACAAATGGCACTTTTGAGGATTGATCGTTATGGCTCTGTGATGACTGTCTAATGCTAATAAATATGGTTTGATGCCTACAGCTGATTTAAATTTTAAGGAATCGAGTAAGAATAATGAGAGATCAACATTTTTTCCACACTAACATCGCTTCTTGTCACACTGCTCCTCTGAGAACAGCTGGAATGATGGGATCCACTAATGGTGGAGGGATATATATTCAGGAGCCACTGTATTTGGTACACCAGTTCAGCTGCTTAATTCAAGTGTCTGTTCAGCCCGTCACATGGCTGATTCTCAGTCCATTTTGGCATGTAAACATGGTCGACCTCATGAAGTCATCAAGAAACTGAGCATCAGAATTGGGAGGAAAGGTGATTTAAGTGACTGTAAAGGGGGCATGGTTTATTGAGTGCTAACTTAGTGGTGTTTTTCCTCAACCACCTCCAGGATTTACAGAGAAAATGTCCTGTGAGCAGCAGGTCCCTGGGTGAAAATGCCTTAGTGATGTCAGAGGCAAATGGTCAGACTGCCTCCAGCTGAAAGGAAGGCAACAATAATTCAGTGAAACTCACACAGTCTGACTAAAATTAGATGATAGACAATTGGAAAAATGTTCCTTAGTCTGCTGTGTTGTCATTTCTGCCGAAACATCCAGATAGTATTGTCTAAATTTTGCTTAAACCACCACAAAACACGGCTCCATCGTGCCTTATATCATTACTTCTGGGTTTTGGTGGTGCGATGGACCCCTTAGTACCAAGTGAGCACTGTTTTTAGCACCTGAGTAATGTTTCTGACCATGTGTGTCCACCTGGCTGCTTCCAGCAGGATAAGACTCCACGTCAAAAAGCTGAAATCGTGTCCACAGTCACTAGATCCCAACAGAAGAGTTGCATCATGGACAAATCTGCTGCAACAGTGTGACACCATCATGTCAACACAGACCAAAATGTCAGAGGAATGTTTCCAGCTCCAGTCCTGGAGGCAAAATGAGATCCAACCATTTACTAGCTAGGTGTAGTTAATAAACTGTTTTCTATTACTTAGGCAACTAATTTTCCAGGCAAAAGACCACCAAATGAACATTCCTTTCTTCCACGTCTATAATAGTAAAGATTTTTTTTCTTATGTAAAAGTTTAAAGTGCCACTTAAACCTAGTAAGCACTGAGAATCTTCATTTTTTAATTTTTTTTTTACATGATTAACAATTATTAATAATTAAACTAATCATAATAACCATATCTTATTCATTACAAAAGCAGCAACTTATCAGTAGCAAATGTCCTTCAAACATTTGATCGCTCACTGAATCATTTATGAGTCAGCAGGAAGAGTTTTAAACTGCTCCATTTGTTTCTCTGGCTGCATAAAGGTGTGAGCTGGGGTTGTCAGTATAAACATATTTAACTGTGTAAGATGAGCTCATGTTGAGAGAAGTGATAAGGATTAAAGAAAATCTCCCCCTTCTGTTTACACTGTGAACTACAACTCTGTCACAGCTTTGGAGTCATGCGCTGAAAGATTTTTAAAAAATCAAGTTTAGCTCAGTTTAAAGGCAATAAAAATGCACCACATCTATCTCAGACTGGTTAAGCTGTTTAATAAAATTTAACTTTTAAGGGCCAACTAGACATTTAACCAGGACTGGTAGAAAAAGTTCTGTGTGGACAGCATTCAGAGATCTGAAAGAGATCAAACACTGGATCACCTGAGCCAGTTTTAGATCCCGCTCACCCACACAACTATTATTAGGGTTTTACACAGGTCAGAATAGGATGGCTATGAGGTCATTTAACCTTTTTGCCATCCATAAAATGCTTGACAAATCTAGTAAGTGAGGCAAGTCAAGTGTCAAATTTACTGAACCTGTTTTCAGCTCATATCAGGTTTCGCCTTTGTGGTAAATAATCTGAACATAATCTTGTGTTTGTGTAGGTGGTCAGTCATCCAGGTCGTGGTAGTCTGAGGAGGTATGAAAGAAAGCAACTGGACTTTAAAGTTTTGTGAAGACGTTTTTAGGATTGAATTGGCCTCACGGATGAGGTTTCATTTCTTCACAATAGAAAGTCCAAGCGCTTTGCTTCAAAGCTCCTGAGACCACCTGAAAAAACTGAAAGCAGAATAATGGTAGTAATGACAACAGATATGTTCCAATTATGCACCACTAAATCGAACGAGATCATTACTGCTGTTCGTATTTACACCCTTGTCTTTCCTGTTACAGGTTAACCTGCCTGCTGGGCTAAAAGGTTTAGCACCATCCTGATACCACAAACTACTTTCAGCTGCCCAGTTATTTCACAGGAGTCACCAAGGAGATGCTGAATGTCCTTCCTGTCACAACACCAAAAGAATTTGTCCACAACACTACGATGGTCCTGTCAAGTTGATACAAAATGTTCAAATCCCGTAATTCATGGAACTTGAAAATCAGGGTCAGTGTCAAAAAAAACCCCAACAAAAAACCATGAAAGTTGGGCTACCTGGGCTTCAGTAAAGTTGTCAAATAAATACACAAAGCAAAAATGTTGGTTAACCAAAATTTTTATTCACAACCATAAACAGCAAGTCAGGTTTAGCGTTTTCCGCCGACGCGAGGTGCGCTGACCTTCATGGGCTTGGCTATCTTGGGTTTCTGTGCAGCCTTAGCAGCGGCCTAGAGGAGAGGAAAATCAAGTAAGGTCTTTTACATCGAAACAATTTAGTTTGCTGAATAATCGAGTGAAGCCTGAAGAGCATGCAGTGGAAAACTAAAGACTAGCCTTACATCGTATTAAATAATAATGATGGAATAACTTCAAAACAAAATACCAGCTCTTACCTTTGCAGGTGGGGCAGTGGGCTTCTTGGCTGCCTGCTTTGCCTTCTTTGCCTCCTTGGCAGCTCTGAGAGAACAAAGAACCAAAATGAGTCCAAACCAATCAAAGTAACAAAAACAACCCGCTCACTTTTTTTAACTCAAGTATTGGTTGCTCCTCATTAACCTCAGCACTGTCCGCGTTGTTCTTTTTTTTTGTTTGGTGTCAACTTTTTGCACCACTCACTGTGAGAAACATGCTTTAAAAATGTATTTTATTATGACTGGAATAACAAAGTGAACTTGACGTTGCTGTGAAAGTGCTCACTATAATAATTATTTACTGCCCATTTTAAATAGTGACTGATTACACTGACAGGCTGATCGGAAGCTGTTTTTACTGAATATTTCCAGGCAATGATTAAATGTTACAAATCTAAAGGCTTCTTCATTTTCTTGGACTAGGAAACCAACAACATTAAAAAAAAAAAATCTAAATAAAATTGCTGGCAGCATCAGTATTTTCTTGTGTATCATAACATTAAGCTTAAATACAGCTCATTTGTGATCACTGCAGGGTCATAGGTGGGGGTTTTCGGACTGTTCAATGAGTGTTTACAGGATCAGAAGCATCGGCATTCAGAGACTTTTGCTAATATTGGATCAGTAATTTTAGATACGTTTCTTTGACTGTAAAATTAATCCTGAAATAATTATGGGAATTTCAGTGTCCAGTGTAGCAGCAGAAAGAGAGAGAGAGCTCAGTCTGCAGAATAAAATTAAATCAGGAAGTGTTGCAACATCCTGTCATACACCTTATTTTAATTATCCAGAAGTAAGCCCCAGGTTTCTGTTCACTCAGATTATATTTGCTGTTTGTGCAGGGGAAAACAAATAAATTCGTTTGTTTCTTGCTGTGTTACCATGAAAAGTCCCTGCAGTCAGTGGTTTTCCCTCAATGCCCTCATAAATGCACTCTATCCTATTTCATTTGAATCTAGTTCTTTCATGAAAACATAACACTATTAAATCTCATTCTTAAAAATAAGAAACCGATCAAACGCCTAATACAACCAATGGGCCAGTCCGGCCAATATCATCTACACTGGATTCTAATCCAACCTTTCTTTATTTTGAAGAACACTGACACAATTTTATCAACTTCAAGATCACAAGACCAAAAAGGGGTACACAGGGTACTCTGTTCTCTTACCTGATGGCCTGCTCCCTCTGAGCCTTGCGGACTTCAGGCTTCTGGTTCCTCTTGGCCATAATCTCAGCCAGGGAGGCGCCAGTGATGGCCCTTGTGAATTTAACTGCGCGGCGGGTACGCTTCTTTGACACCTCTTCCTGTTAAAAAACAAAACAAAACAATACACTGGTTTACTTAAAAAAATTATAATAATGAGTTTTTCAATAGAAGACCAGCCTGTTAATCACAGAAATGAGTAGTAGATCTGAAAGGAAATGTGTATATATATTTACTCTAGTCCACGCCTCCAAAGTGGTGGTTGCAGTCATAAATAAACAGTTTTGAACCAATTTTCTGGAACTGCCCTCTAAGGCATGACAAATCAAGCATGTGTCCAGCCATCTAACACATGAGTTTTGCGTGTTGTCTGATGCATCAAGTCAAGTCAACAAGTCATCCACCATAGGAACCGTAACAGTCAACAGCTGTAACCATGAAAATCTAAAAACCTGAGATAAATGAAGGAAACTACCCCCTACTTTATAATGCTACAGCAATGGTGATTAAAATACGTTTTAAGGACTCAGGTTACTATAAGCAGAAACAAATTTCTTAAGTTTGCCTTTAAATTTCACATAGCTAACACCAAATCCTTCAATTACTGACTGTAACAGGACTACACACAATCCACCCCTAGGTAGCAACTGTCACCATGTCGGAGAGTTTGGAGGCTGACCGATGAGAGTATGTCTGCAAAGACGTCAAAGGCCAGTACTATGATCTCCAGATATTCTGTGGCTGCAGGTGTGGAGTGAGCGCTGCTGCTCAGCCTGCAATACACAGTCAAGCAACAACACATAACACGGACCAACACCGTGCACACCATCCACCCGCAGCCAGTCTGATGTGTAAATCCGAACTTGAATAAATGTGAAGATCTACTTTTATATCTGATAATTAATATTAGTTTGTCAGTTTCACTAAAGACCAATATTACCACAGAAATTAACTGCTGGACCCACAAAGTCTGTCTGCCATACATTTTCACTTCAGTCTCTTTGCAAAATAATTTTAAGCATATATAAATGATAAACTCATATACAGGATTTTACTTACAGACTGTCCCTTCTTGTGCTTGCGTCTGTACAGCACAGTCCAGTTGATCTGTCTGGGGTTCCTCTTAGCCAGGAAGGCAGACTCGCACTTGGCGTTCAAAAACTGGAACACCTAACAAAGACAAAAATAACTGAATGTTCATATCTGTTATAGTGAAAACTCTCATATCCTGTTTTAATTAAGCATATTACACCTTTTATGTATCCACGTCCTCAGCTACAAACTGACTTTGGATGCTGACCGCAGTCCATCATATTTTGAAAAAACCCCCAAAAAAGAATCTATATCACATGCTGCATTGTGGGACTGTTCACTTGCATCATATATAGCTGACACACTGAGGAATTTAAGAGTATTAATTATAAGTAGCAGGCAACATTTAGCACGGAGCCACATTCTGAGAGGTGCTACATACTAATTCAGCCTGTGTTTTCTTCGGGATGTCCTTACACATTAAAATGACACTTTATTTAAAACCCCTGTAGGCTCGTTTCGGAACAATTGACAGTCAACAGAGCCTACAAGTTTCTACGACTGTTATTAATGATAATACCATCGCAGTCAAATACACCCGTGTGGCTGAAACTATAAATGCTATCGTTTAGCTGCTAACATTAGCGGCTTATCCAGGACGCAATTGGGCCCGTTTCAAAGTGTAGCTTACAGTAGACAAATGTTATAGTACATTCACGGGAGATGTTTAACGCTAAGCCAGTAAATTGATCTTCATAAAATAATTTTGGGACAGAGCTGGAAGAAACCGGTGTCGGACTTTGCCAGCTAGTTACCTTCCCGTCTATCCTGGCGTATCGGCGGCCATGGCCGGGGTATATTTTATACCCGCTGAAACTGCACAACTCGACCCTGAAAACGACAAATACAGATAATCAGTGAAAAAGAAGTGTAAATACTTTCTTTTAATGTACATATCACCACTAAAGTATTTATTTAAATACAGAGATGGCATTTGATAGCATTGCATACACTTACTTCATGATGGCTACGAGAGGGCACAAAACCGGAAAGAAAGATGACGGATGCGGAAGCGGAATTGACTGACTACAAAATTAATATTTCTGAACAAATAAAAAATTCTGACTGTTAAAGTTTCAGTAATTCTTTAAACTCAGTGAACCTATACGAATTATTTTTTCTATTGCAAAACTATATTAGTCAAATTTATACAGTGACCAGCGGCACACTGGTGACGTCACATTTTGACGATTGCCTAGCCAGCAATCAGCTAGCTATTCTTGGCTTAATAATACAGAATAGCAGTGTATTGAACACTCTAAAAATGAAATATAAGATAGCTGTGGTCACTAAAAACATTTTTCCTGTTAGCATTAAGACTTTGCTTTATTCTTCGCTTAAACCTAGCTGGCGCGTTTCAACAACATTAGCGCGCTGTATGACAATTGTAGTCTTTTCAACTTCCATGGACACAACGTTGCAAGGGGCTGAACATCCTTTATGACCTACAATTCCCAGAAAACCCTCGATTACGCAGCTTGACAGCAAAGACGTTCTTGTCTTTCCCACTACAGTATACAGCAGCTAACGCTAGCTGTTGTCCGGGTCGACAGGATGGGTGTATCAGATTTACAGTTTGATAGAAATGCTGGTAAGTAATTAGCCAGCTATTTTGGTCAAGCATAATCACATTCCTTTGAAAGGTAGCCGAAGGGAAAGTGTTTATTACGGACGGAGGGTTAACGGGAGAGCGCTACAGAGTGCTGCCGTTAGCTAGTTCACCTTACACGAGTATTAAAATATCCAGCGTCAGTCCTTTTCTGGCATATTTGTAAATTAAGTTTTCTGAAATCTTAAATATGAAACCTGTTTGTCTAGGACAGGTTTAGGTTCTGGAGATGTTGACAGACTGGCACGAAATGCGCACTGGGCAGAGGGTTGATTGTTTCTCGACCTTGCTAGCCTTTAAATGACAGTGATCAATAGAAAATTATGTAAACCATTACAGGGGACTTTCCAGAGACTGTAACTTATATATTTTACTTTATTCTTTGCATGGTATATTTGCTAATTATTACAGTTCTGTACCCACTCATAAGCTATAATAATGGCCTGGGTAACCCATAGTTAAACCATTGTTGAGTTGTGAGGTATACTTAATGTGAACCTGGCTGATTCACATGCCATCTTTATTGTAGCCATGGGAAACCAAGATTCATGTCGTGCTTATAAGTCTGCGGAATCTCTTTATCCTGCCAGGACCTGTGGTGGATCTTTCAGCCCGAGGTATGCAGAAGTTGGAGCCCAGTTTCACCTGCTCAGAGGATACTCACACTCTCATCCTGGATGGGAACAACATCATGAAGCTGGACCACTTAGAAAGGAGTCCAAGCATTCAGCAGGTAACAAATCCTTTAGTTTAAATTTATCTACATAATCTCCATAGCCATTAGAGTCCAGATACCACACACCAGTTCATGATTTGATGTCTTTTCTTTGTTTTCCCTCTTTAGCTGTCTGTAGCCAGTAATCGTCTGGTGAGAATGATGGGCGTGTCTCGGCTGACAGAGTTGAGAGTCCTAAATCTTCCCAATAACAGTATAGGCTACATTGAGGGGCTGAGAGATCTGCCTCACCTAAAGTGGCTCAATCTTTCTGGCAACAATATTAAGGTGAGGACACGAGATATTATAACATCCTTTACATAGATTCTGTAATTTACTGACAGCAGATTCAGTCCATGAGTAATGACAAATATTTAATCCACTGTGCAATCTTTCACACAGGTCATTGAGCAACTTAACAACTGTGTCTCCCTTCAACACCTGGATCTGTCGGACAATAACATATCTGCCATTGGTGATCTGACCAAACTGGTAGCACTAAAGGTCAGTGTGCTGAGACCTCTGAATATGTGCTCAAACTAGCTCTTTGTTAATGGTAGTGTTGATTTTCTTGACAGTATCATTTTCTGTCAATGTTGCAGACTCTGTTACTTCACGGAAACAGCATCACAACACTTCGAACTGTCCCTGCTCACCTTCCTGCCCAATTATCTATTCTCTCCCTGGCAGAAAATGAGATTAGGGATCTTAATGAAGTAATTGTGTTCTCTCTTTTTTAATACAGTCACATTGGTTATATTAAAATGACCTAATATTACTATGACTGACTTTAATCTGATTACTCCAGATGTCATACCTGGCGCCACTTCATGAATTGGAGCAGCTGTCCATTATGAGCAACCCTTGTGTTATGGCGACCCCATCGCTGCCAGGTTTCGACTATCGGCCGTATGTCATGAGTTGGTGCCTGAGCCTGAAGGTCCTGGATGGCTATGTAGTGACACAGAAAGAGGGGTGTGTATATTCTCATGCTCAATATCCTCAGTACAAAAGCATTATCAGAATTCCTGAGTGTCTTTTCTTTTTTTTTTGCTGTGTGTTATTGTCAAATTTACAGTCTGAAAGCCGAGTGGCTCTACAGTCAGGGCAAAGGTCGCTCGTATCGACCAGGGCAGCACGTTCAGCTGGTTCAGTACCTGGCCACTGTCTGCCCTGTGACGGCATCACCTGCCCTGGAGACAGCTGAGGACGCCAAATTGGAGAAGATTCTCAGTAAACAGAGGTCAAAATCTTAATATACATAAACTACAAGGGATAAAAATCATTGTCCAGTATCCACTTGTTGGTCACTTCTTGGTCAAGCACACATCATTCTTAATCCTTCATAACTGTCTCAGGTTTCATCAGAGACAACTGCTGGAGGAGACCCGGGGAGGCTGTCGCAGTCCTCCTCGTCCAACTCAGCTTGATGTGGAGAATCACAGTATTTCACATACAGTTCCAGAAGGGGAAGACAGAGAGTTGAAGAAGATCACTGTACCTGGATCAGCTATTCCATCAGTCCCGCAGACAGGTAAGAAGGCTGCTTTCTCACCCTGTGATCCAGGACCAGTGGGAATCTTGTATTTAATTTACGTTGTTGTACTAATCGTCGACTTGTCTGCTCTCCTGTAGAGCCAGTCATTCGGTTTAACACCTGGGTGAGCTCTGATTCTTCCAATCCGTCGATGCCCATAGTGTGTCGCCCAAGGCTCAGTGAGGAGCAAATTTATTTGGAGGATGTGCAGACAGGTGAGGACAAACTTAACAGTAGCATGCTTTCCTCAGAGTCCACCTTCATCCCCTTCACATCTGATCTGGAGCCACGATCGACCCACTCTGACAGCGAGGACGAGACAGAGACATTCGAGCCAGATTCCCTGGCACCAAAGCACCCAGCGCAGTCCAAAAAGCAAAATGCCAACAATTCACAGAATCCACCCTCAGTAGAGCAGCACGAGAGAAAGACGCTTGAAGGAGAAGAAGTTATTTCTGCCATAGCTACAACATCTAGTGGATTGCTAGGAGTCAGAGTTAGCACTCTACAGAATGAGCTGGATAGTGATTCTGGTGAAGCTGAGGTGAAAGAAGCTCAGAAGCAGGAAGAAGCTGACAGTAAATCAAGTGTGACAGAAGCAGATAGAGCTGCAATTAAAATACAGTCCTGTTGGAGAGGGCATTACACACGGTGCTGTCACCCCATGGCCAGAGAGGTGCGCAGTGAAATCCGTCTGCGCAGGATGCAGGAACACATTCTCTTCCTGTCTGAGAAGTTGGATCAGTAAGTGACCGACAAGAAGCACTGGTGATACTCTTTCTAGAATGCATAGGTGTTAACCAGTGACGTTGAATCTGGTTTGTTTGCAGTGTGCAGAAGCAGTATGAGGAAGAGAGGCTCCAAAGGCTCGTTCAGGAGGAAGCTGTGAAGTTTCTGTGGAAAGAGGTAGTTTCTGTTTAACGTTGTAAGATATTCATAATATTGTTTCAAGAAATCTGTCAATAATTTCACAGTTTACATTTCGTGTGATTTGCGTGTAGTTCCAGGCTATGCAGCAGTGGAAGCAATCTGTGGAGCAGCAGCTAGCAGCCATTACTCAAACCGCCACCCCTGCTCAGGTCTCATCTCCTGGACTTTGCAAGGCCGCCCCACCTGTTGCTTCCAGTACTACCAACCCACCCAGCACGGACGTCTCCTTCCCAGACTCTGGCTTCCAGTTGACTGGCGACCAGCAGGTAACGCAAGAGGACAGCTTCTTGAGTAGCGGGACAGCAGACTCTATGAAAACAGTGCGAGCGCTAAGCCCCAATCATAGTGGCCTCGCTAATGGCAGTGATGGAGCGGACAGTGCAGACTGCAGCCTGCTGGAGCAATATCTGTCCTCTGTGCAGCAGAGGGAGGAGGAGGCAGAGGAGGCAATTAGCGATAGAACAGAAACACCACAGCCGTCCTCAGCGGTATCACCCAGAAAGGTGGAGCAGATCAGCTCCCCCACGGAGAAGGCAGCAGAATCAGCTCCCGGCTCTACCTGAGAGTCCTCACCTGTTAGAAAACTGTATAGAACCACTGATAGCGTGTGTAAATTAACAATGAACGTAAGTTTAGAGACAGATCTCCCTCTGCAGTCATCTTGATTACTAACCGAGTGGTCTAAGCTCTAAAACCAGATTGAAACAAGTACATTACTTTGAATGTAGCTCTAGTGCTTTTTTTATACTCCAACTCTTTGATCCGTTCTTTTATTAATGAACAATTTTCTCTCTGTGTAAAGACACTGAATGTGATGTAACTTAAGAAGGTATCTGTAATGTGAAAGCAGAGGTTACTACTTCTGCCTACTAAGACAGACTTGTTGTGACCTGTTACTTCTACTGTTTGTAAAAGCAGAAGTTGCTGTGTTAAAGAAATGCACTTGTAATGAAACATAAGCTTTAATATATATCTCTGTTGTTCCAACCAGTGAGGATGGGTGGCCTGCTTTGTATTGACTGTTGGTCAGCATTAACTGATAATAGACAGAAAAATGTCATGTATCGCTATCTTGTGAAAAATGTAAATAAATCTGTAGTTATAATTTTCTAAATATTCTTATTTGGTTTAATTTTTTAAATTATGTCTATCTCAAAGTTATTGTCCATATTGTGTGATTATTTCTTAGATGTTTAATAAATCAGCGTAAATTAATTTACACTGATTCCAGTTCATTAAAATAATCTGTTATAGCACAGAACTACGATTCAAAGAATAACAACAGTACAGTGCCTATTAAGGGCCTTTATACTATGAAAATCTCATACATGCGACGGTGACATAAAACTAAGAAAAGTAAAAATAAAGTTAGGTAAAAACAGTAAACGTAAGACTGACTAAGATCCTATGCCTGACAGGGTGTGTCAGTATGTCAGAGCTATTATATAGCTTTATAGAGAACAGTAGGAATGATTTCCTGAAGCATTCTTTCTGGGAGCAAGGTGAAATCTGTCTGAGGGAGAAGGAGCTCTGCTTCCTCATAAGAGTGGAGTGGGCGTGATGGGTTGTCTATGATGAAAAGCAGTTCATTCAGCTGATTAACAAGAAGACACCACTACAGTAAAATCCTCATGGCTCTCTGAATTCTTTATTTATTACTGTAGGGAAGAATTACAATTACAGATTAGAAATCAACTTAAATTTAGAAAGTCATTTTTAATACTCATGGCAATGTTCATCCTGTTCTTCCTTTCATTAAGGAGCAGATACTGTGTCTCACTGCTGGTTTGAGGCCCTTCTACAGCCCTATCCAGCCCACCTCCCTATACCTACTCCGCTCTTTCAAGTCAGTGCTGGGACACACGGCAAACCTTCTTGTTCTCACGTATAGACGTGCCATCCTGGAGGAGCTGGACTGTGTAACCTGAATGGGCTTTAGGAATTATCTCGAGCTGACAGTTGTGAAAAGGACACAAATTAAAACAAGCAACTAGAAAAAATCAGCCAGGAATGACAAAGAAAGTGCAATGATCCGTTGCCTCCAGCCGCAGCTAAACCATTTCCATTTGACATTTGGCTTGCTGTTGTCTCTCCAGTGCCAAAGCAGGAAAGCAATGGATTCAAAATGTTCTATGCCTCTGAACTGGATGGATTGATATCTCTGATATTTAACAAAGTCAAATATGTTATAGCCCCAGTATCTTCCTCTGTCACATCAACCCTCTGCATGTCCTCCTTCACTACATCCAACATCCAAACTTCTCTTTCTTCTGACAGCTCTGCATTCAACATCCTTTGCCCAAATATTTCCACTCTTTCTCCTCTGCACATGTCCAAATGCTCTCAGCCTCGCCTCTTTAACTTAACCTCTAGTTCTGAACACCGATCAAACATAACATGACCACCCGCTTAATATTGTGTTGGTCCTCCTCTTGTTTCCAAAATAGCCCTGACTCATTGAAGCATTGACTCCACCAGACCCCAGCCGGTGTGCTTGAGAATCCGGCACTAAAATGTTATCAACAGATCCTTTAAGTCTTGTAAGATGCAGGGTGTGACCTTTTTGGTTCTGACTTGTTTGCCCAACAAATCCCACAGATGATTGATTGGATTGAGGTCTGGAAAATTTGTAGGCCAAGTCAGCAACTTAAACTCGTTGTTGTGCTCATCATATCACTCATAACCAATACTGCTTTGTAGAAGGGTACAGTATCCTGCTGAAAGAGACCACAGAAAACAAGGTGTATAGTTTCTATAAAAGGGTGTGTATTGTTTGTATCCACACTTAGGTAGGTGATGTGAAAGTAATATCCACATGGATGACAGGATCCAGGATTTCCCAGCAGGACATGGCCCAAGGCATCAGACTGCCTCTGCAAGACTTCTTCCCGTGGTGTATCCCAGTTCCAAGTGTTTGCAGGTAAGTGACACCCAGGCTGCCTTCTTCTGTTACTCTGTGGTCCAGTTTTCACACTCACATCCTTTGAAATCTGTGGACTGACTGCTGATTACTTTAAAAGCTGGATCACTGGGCAGCACATCGTGCAAAGCATCGTGGGTAGCACAGCGAGAGAGTGAATGAAAATAAACAAAACATGAAACACAGAGAGGAGACCAAGGGAACATGAAGTAAATAACCCCAAGGAGGCCTGAACTCGAGGCCTCAAATGATACAAGAGGGACACTGAAACATAATAAACAATCTAGGAACAAAGCCGACTTGTCAAAATCAAAACAACGATGAAATACAACTCAAAAGTCCAAAAAACACAAAACATTGAGTCAAAGAACCAGAACCATGACACACAGAAAGTGTTATGATTTTTCCTGCGTCACAAAACTACTTTCCTTACTCTTCTTATTTTCTTTTTTTCACTAATATTGTTGCTATTAAAAAGGAACAGTTGAAGTATACCGAGTGGCCACCTGGGGACGCAGAAGCACCGAAAACACACCCACTTACTCACCCAATCCGCTGCAATTTTTCCCACCCTCATCTTGATGATGTGGTGGTTAATTGATTCCTTGTGGGCAAGCGTAAGGTGACCTGTTTGATTCCACCTGGTTCTCTGTGGGGTTACGCCAGAAAGCGCATCCGCTGTAACAGCTCGACCCGCCGTGGACACTCCTCTTCCTCCTGAGCGATGATAAGCGGAAATTCCATTTTCTGATCGGCTCATCTTAAAACGCACATTCCTCTTCTGCTACAATCCTCCTCATCCTGCTTCAGGGATCGGACATGATATGGCTCTGTAACGTGTAAGTACATCACAATGGCGCGCACAAATGAGCAAACAAAAGATCATATTCTCGATGTGTGGAAATCTGCGTGTCTTTGT
>VUQR01010006.1:0-23437 GCA_015108515.1 Hemichromis elongatus | reverse complement strand
GCCCAGAAATGTGTGTGGGTGTGGGTGTGTGTGTGTGTGTGTGTGGTGGGGGGGGGGGGGGGGGTTAAGGCTAACCTTGATGTGGAGCTATTTTTTGGTCTGTGAACAGATCAGCATCCATTTTTAAAAAAAATATATGTTAATGTTAAACAAGAAACACTACTTTAGCCTTAGTTTTAGAAATAGAGTTACATATTTCAGGGTATAAAATGACAAGAGAGGCCTTGGCAGTATAGGAAAACTGCATGTAACACTGCATGTGATGTGCAAACAGCTCTTCTATCAGAATGCATTAGCATGCACAGCTGCACCAGTAAAGTGTCTCCTCGGTGTATGATTTTGACTGTGTTAACCACACAAGTAGGTTGAATAGTCAGTTTCCAAAAGCCTTTGTGCGTGTAAAACATGCGTGTAATGAGGGTTGGTCATGTGTAAATAAGAGAGCAAGTACAAATACAAATGGATAAGTGCATGTAGATAACCCCCTAGGTTCTTCATTTACTTTTTTTTTGTAAACACTGGAACAATGAAAAATATAGCTCTGTTAAACCATTGTAGCTAACAATGTATCTCTTGGCTATCCCAGCTGTTATAGGGTGAGAGGACACACAGTGCACAGGTCACCAGTCAGTCGCAGGGCTGATATCTTTGTCTAATATTACAATTTTTTTTGCTGATCTGAAACATGTAAGTGATGCACGAGTAAGAAATCTATGGGTAAAATTGCCTTGGAATTTTTCTGTATTTGAGTTCATATTGTTTACAGTTAGTGTCAAACTCAAATGGACAATAAAGATCCCAAATTGACAGCTTAATGCTTCTCTGTATGTCCACACTTAAAATCAGCTATAAAAAGACGATATGAAAAGACCAGAAACTTCTGTCAGGTGGAAGTCAAAACAAAAGTGAAGGATTTCCTCATTCTGCGTCTCACACTAGATCATCAGCGTGTGATTACATGTAATATTACACCCATATGTGTTTTATAAATATTAGAAAATAAGCTGTTTTGAAAAAAAAAATCTTATATTTTTATTTGCTTCTGTTGATGAAAAGTGGACACACAGAGAAGACGGTTAACTGCATAATATATAATGAATATATATAAAAGTGTCTTTCTCGTTGACAGCAGCCATGGATGAAACTATGTCATCGTCCTAGTGACAGCAAAGTGTGATCATGGGATTTAGAAGAGGGTCACCATGTGCCATAATCTGTCCAAATATACCCCGATTTTCCTCTTCCTCACACTGTCAGGCATCATCTTCCTGCTGCGGAACATCCACACAGTAGAGGTGAGGAAAGAAGTGAAACTACCCGTTGGTTTTAACTAATGCTTTTTCCTTATATTTTTGACAGTTATGACGAGTCTAAAAAAAACCCTGATTTGCACCTCTGTGGGCTGTCACTTCTTGTTTCTGTGATATTTTTTGAACCACAAAGGACCTTCCTGAGTTACTGAAGCAAACAGAGCTGCACTCTTAAATGTTTGCATATGATCTCTTATAAGAAGCATTTAGTCGCCTTAATGTGACTCCCGCCCCAGGGATGTTCTGTTACAAGTTACAGTAAGTCTAGCAAGCTGCATCCATAATCTAGCTGGAATGCACAGACACACATGCCTGCTTATTAGTGCCAAAAGTAATAAAATACCAGAATTTCACAAACCTCTTCCTGGAATTTGTGGAGAGGCTGCAACATACACTAGGCCTTGTTTTTTGCCAGAAGGCGGAACCACTCGTACAAACTCAGCTGAACAGTCAATTCGTGGACTTAAATTAATAGAGGTCAAATCTTTAAGCTAAAAACAAACAAAAAAACAAAACACATGAATGCAATTGGTTTCTTTGCTGATGTTGGTCATTTTTGCTACGGGAGTCTGCAGGGATGGAGAAACTTAGGTTTTTGGCACTACTAGCTTAATTTTTTTATGTTGCCATGGTTTAAGAGGTTTAAAGCATAGTTATTGTAGGTGGTAAGTCAATTTAATTGCAGTAGAAGTTAGGATATTTTGTATTTAAGTGCTTTGTAAGGATCAGAAAGAGCTCCAATCATACTCGATCTTACATGTCCAAAATTTAGGATCGAGATCGAAATTTTTTGCTTATGACCAACATTCAGATCTGAGCTGTTATTCTCAGCCCTGTCTGCATCAAACTGTTTTCACAGGCTGAGTAGGACTTCTTGTAACCAGGGATCTTTAACCTTGCATCTGTGCAGTTCCCCTCTAAGTCACATTGAATTATTGCTGCAATATTCTACATCCTACAGTGTGGTATCCTCTAAAATTGATTCAGTCACCCTTCTTCTTTTCAGAACTGGAACTGCCATGCAATTTCATCCTTCTACCAGCTGCAGAGCAGGATCCATTCATCCTTCAGTGTATCGTCTACTTTTTATCACAACCGTACCTTCTGTGCCCATCTGGGCCAGAAACCCTCTCCCGAGGATGAACTTGAAGAGCGGTACCTTTTGCAACTCACCAGCTGGCCCAGCCCTCCACCTCACTCTGGACCAACCACCCTGAGGCAGACAAGTGACCCCGTCCACAGCCTCTTTGCAATACTTCCTACTAAAGAAGGAAGGGAGTGGCACGTGGGCGATCAGCTAGAGGCCCTCGTCCAGATGCACGACTTCCAGGGTCGTCCTAAGCGCTACGGCGGGGATTTCATTCTGGCCAGGCTGCACTCTCCGGAGCTCGGAGCAGCCGTGGCTGGGCAGGTGGTTGACCACAAGAATGGATTTTATTCTGCTCTCTTCCCGCTCCTCTGGGTGGGCTCTGCACAGGTTGAAATCATGTTGGTGCACTCCAGCGAGGCCGTCGCTGTGCTGCGACGACTCAGGGAGGAACTGCCTGATCGGGTGTTTTTTAAGAGCACATTCCGTTTAGGCCTTTTGTCAGAAACTACTGTGTGCAACTTGTGCTTGCCCCTCGACCAGCAGCCTCTTTGCAACTACACAGACCTTTACACGGGCGAGCCCTGGTACTGCTACAAACCCAAGATGCTCGGCTGTGACACCAGAATCAACCATGCCAAGGGAGGCTACTTGAAAAACCTCATCACCAACAAGGAAGCGCTGCTATTCAAAAGGTTTGTATGCTTTGTAGGATTGGGATGCTTATTTATCAACTGTTAAAGGAATGTGGTGAGACTTTCTATTTTTCTTAATTCATAAAAAAAACACAAACAGTGAGTGTCTGAAATAGATGACTCTTCTGTTTTCTGACCGTGTTTGTCTGCACTCAGAAACTATTAAAATAAAACTATCTCCAAAATGGATTATTTTCTTCCCATCCTGCACACATTGTGTGTAAAGCAGGGCAACACATCAGTGCCAGCTGTTTAAAAATAAGGCCTTAATATTGTGTCAATGTGCACTATTACCTCCCCCCTTGTGACCCCATCACAGCTAAAATCTGTGCAGCAGATTTATCACTGGTGATAATGGTGATGATAGTTCTCTGGTATATCTCAGATGTTCTACTTGCGAAAGCAGCTAAAACAGCACTCAGTTTTTATCTGACTTTTAAATCTGAGTTAATGTGTTGGTGACCCGACCAGGATATCAGTAGGAAATGTAACATTATCTTGTAACATTCATTCTTTCCTTTTTTTTCTGTCCTAGTGGCGTAAATCTCAAAGTTTACGTACACGCTTCTGGAACTGACAAAGTCAATGTGCTGCCACAGAAAGGTACGGTATGCTGCGCGAGGACCATTTGAAACTCCTAGTGTGATCTAAAAATGAATTTTTTCTTCAGCATTCTTTACTTTCTCTCAGATAAAGTGGAGGAAGAAAACAGCACGACTAAACCAGAACATATTCAGCTAGCAACATCTGGCTATTATTACATGGACTCCTGGAGGCCATTAGATGGATTTACAATGCGTCAGTTCAACGACTCATTAGCAGTTGCACAGTGTCTGAAGAACAAGGTGATCAACATGTACGGAGACTCTACTGTGAGACAGTGGTTCGAGTATCTCATTGGTTTTGTACCAGGTGAGCAGTTTTTTCCTTTTATTTCATTTTGATAGACACTTAGACTTATCTACCCACTGTTACTTTAATTTTTTCCATCTAATCCAGAATTAAAGGAGTTCAACCTATACAATCCTAAAAAGGTTGGGCCGCTCATGGCGGTGGACAGCACACGTAATATTCTCTTGAAGTACCGCTGCCACGGCCCACCAATCCGCTTCACTACTGTCTTGTCCAGCGAGTTGCGGTATATTTCAAATGAGCTCAACGGCCTCTCTGGGGGCCCCAACGTGGTGGTGGTCCTCAGCATCTGGTCCCACTTCAGCACCTTTCCTGTGGACATTTACATACGGCGTCTTCGGCACATTCGCCAGGCGATGGTGAGACTTATAGACCGAGCGCCGGGGACGCTCATAGTGATCCGCTCGGCCAATCTCCAAGCCCTGGATCAAGAGGTGAGCCTCTACAACAGCGACTGGTACTCCCAGCAGCTCGATCAGGTGCTCAGGGCCATGTTCAAGGGGCTGAACGTCCTGGTGGTGGATGCCTGGCAAATGACTTTAGCTCACCATTTACCTCATAATCTCCATCCTCCTCCACCTATTGTCAAGGAAATGATAGACATGCTTTTGTCTTATGTTTGCCCCGAGAGGAAAAAAAGCCAGAAATAGAAGCACAGCGATGATAGTGGATATTTGGTTAAATGTGATGTGTGAATCCATCCATCAGTTCCAAACACATTTTTGTTTGGCTTCTTAAGAACTCAAATATTTTTCTAACGCTGCAAACTGTTTAAATAATGAAGATTTACTTTCCTGCTATTTTTTTTTTTATTCCTACAAAACATGTTTTACTCTGATTTCCAAAGACTTTGGTCACAATGAGTTTTAATACTCATCAGTTGTTATTACCAAAGTTTTGTTTGTATGCATTTTAATATTTTAATAGATTTGCATTAAGGATGGGCTGTATAAACGGTATACCGTAGAAACGATATAAATTTGGCCCACGGTAGAGATTGTGTTTATACCGCTCTACCACGATAGCGCATGTTGATGGTGTCGTCAAGCTGCGCCTGCTTTGGTTGAAAGCATCGCTTTGCATAATCTGCAAATTATGCCAGGCAACAGTAATAGCAAAGAGACAACGCGCATGTATACAGCGGTTCAGCGGTATTGAACACATCACCAATTTTCTGAGTAAATGTGTTTCTAAAGGTGCTCACTAGATGTTGGTCAACAACCAATCCAGTCCACACACGCAAAGAAATCAAACCATAGATTTAGATTTGTAATAATGAGAAATGACAGTTGGGGTCCTTGGTTTGCTGAAACGTGCACCCTCGTTTCATCTTCATCATCCTGGTAGGTGGAAGCAGATTCTTATCAGGAGTTCCTCACCACATTTTCGCATTCATCCTTCCTTCAGTTATAGGAAGCGTGCCAGTGCCATATGCTGAAATAAACCCCCACATCATTATGTTCCCACCTCCAAACTCACTGTTGGAATGTTGTTTTAGGGATGATATACAGCGCCTTTTGACCTCCAAAGATGGTGTGTGTATTATGGCATCCAAAGAGTTCAATTTGGGGTATCCATGGATCAGATGTGTTTGTACAGCACATTTCCATCCCACAGATGTTTGATTGGGTTGAGATCTGGGGAACTTTGAAGGTCAATTCAGCACCTCAAACCGTTCCTTAACAATATTTGCTCTCTGGCAGGGTCAATTATCCTGCTGAAAGAGGCCACAGCCATCAGGGAATACAGTTTCCATGAAAGAGTGTACATTTTTTGCAACAATGTCAAAGTAACATTCACGTGGATGACAGGATCCTTGGTTTCCAAGCAGGACATTGCCCAAAGCATCACACTGCCTCCACCAGCTTGCCTTCTTCCCATAGTGCATCTTGGTGCCAGGTGTTCCACATGCACCCAGCTGTCCATGTAATGAAAACGTGCTCCGTGGTCTAGTTCTGATGCTCACATGCTCATTGTTTTTGCTTTTGGTGGTGATTAGGGGTCAGCATGGACCGCCTGGCTGTTCTGTGGTTGTGCAGCCCCATACGCAACAAACTGTGATGCACTGTGTATTGTGACCTTTTTATCAGAAACTATTAACCTTTTCAGTTACCTGAGCTACAGTAGCTTGTCTGTTGGATCAGACGACACAGCCTGGCCTTTGCTCCCTACACCCATTGGTGGGCCTTTGCAGCTCATGACCCTGTCACTGGTTCACCACTGTTCCTTCCGTGGACCTCTTTTGAGATACTAACCACTGCAGACCAGGAACATCCCACAAAGGCTGCAGTTTTGGAGATGATCTGGGCCAGTCAGCTAGCCATCACAATTATGCATTTGTCAGACTCATCTGTCCTTACGATTGCCCCTTTTTCCTGCTTCTAACACATCAACTTTGAGGAGAAAATGTTCACCATGACGATGATGAGATAACCAATGCTGTTAACTTCACCTGTCATCGGTCATGATGTTATGCCTGAACTTATGTGTATATATAAGATCATGTACACTCATCAGGTGCATGTAGGGAAAAGGCGTCTGTCCAGACGCCTTTTCCCTACAGCTCCTTAGACTATGATGACCTGGATGACTGAGAACCTTCACAGACATAAGTTTGAACTCACTCTAGCTAATGAGAACAGGAGGAGTAAAAATGAAAAACAAAGCAGAAAAGAAAATGAACCAACAAAATAACACAGGAAGTAAAGAAACAGATTAGCTCTGTGTGTGTCTGTGTCTACATATGCAAACCCCAGTTTCCTTTTCTTCCTTGTCTGGGAGTCTGTTAACCTCCGCTCCTGTTTTCTTGCCATTAAGTGTGTTGTGCTTCTGTTTTGGATTTTGCTATTTTACCAAATACAAAGCTGGTTTTGAGTTTTCTCCTGTGTCTGTGAGACCTGCATTTGGGTCTGCTTGCTGCTTGCTACCAGCAATAGTACAAGCACAAAAATGATTCAATAAGATCTACAGGCGATGACATGAACATGGATACTTTATTTAAAATAAGTAACACAAAACGGCAATTAAAGCAAATGCTGGAAGGTGTAATACTGAATATGTTTGGGATCTTATACCTGACGGGTGTGTTCACCTATCACATGGATATAATTCTGGGCTTTTAATGATTTGTTTCACAAGTGTAGATTCAATTTCTTTATTCCACACAGAGTCAAAACCTTAGCAAGGGCTGACGTTGCAGCTTTGGGAAGGCAAACTCTAAAAACTTACCCACACGAAAGGTCAGTTTGAAAGACCTTCAGAGAGCCTGAAGAACTATAGCTCAAAATGACTTAAAAATGACAATGAAGTCTGGCTGCTTGGAAACAAAATATAAAGAAAAGAAAATTTGCACAAGACTTTTGCACAGTGCTGTATACGGTTGTAAACTATGTAATCTGTGGGGGGGGGGAGTCAAGGATGCACTCATATTTTATTCATACTTTTATTTAAAAAGCTTTATGTTCCCTTTGAAAACTTCAAGCATATCTCTCAGTGCTAAAGCTTGCACAGCATCACGTCCTCTAAGAGTAAAATAAGGTACAGCTCATAACTTTGGCAAAACCACATCAGGCAGAGCTCTTTAGAAAACAAACAAAGGAAAGCACAGCACAGTGAACAAGAACGAGGATAACTCCCAATCTATCGATGCTTCCTCCAAACACATAAAAAAAGAAGAGTAGTGCTTGCTGTCAGAAATCACTCGTTTTATAAAGAAACAGAGGTTGATAATGGAGTGTTTTACGTCCTGCGTGCAGGCTAACATATGTGCACACAGGGATGGAGTGGAAAATCTGGGATGAGCCACATGCGCCTTCTATGACAGTTCAAACTTGGAATATGAAAACATGGATATCCTGAGTTAACACAGTAAGAGGCACAGAGAGTCTTTAAAATAAGTCCTCTGTTCCTTCATGCCAAGACAAGAAAAATATGTCATGATATACTGTGAAATCAGATTGCAGCAGGAGTGTGGTTTATGCTGTGAGAATGATATCTGATATGCTTTTGTGCGTATTTAAAATGTTTTTTAAGAAAAACTAAAATAGGAAAAAATAACTTAAAATAACAACAATCACAAAACAGAGATAATCTTCTTATGCACTATTTTGGTTAGCATTACTGGGGGCAGCTGTTTAGTCACATAAATAAAAGAAAAGACAGACAAAAAAACGAAAAGGCAAAATTTCAGAAGAGAGGCAATTTTTATGTGCCGCTACGGCAGCGTGTTTAATTTAGAGAGAGAACGAGACGCTAATCGCCACAATCACACATCCTGGACCTTCATGGCCTCCTCTGGCCAGGTGTATGTGTCCAGAGTGAAGGAGTCGTAATCGGGACTGTAGGTCTGAGACAGCACGAACGCCTCCTTGTCTTTAGGCTCCGGGTACACTGAAGCAATGTTGTTTCTGTATGCGTAGTTGACGATCTGGGAAAGGAAGAAACAAAAGCAAAAATGGTGATTTTTGACACTTACAAGGAGCAATTATGGTAGAGCAGGTTGTCCGCCTATCCCCAACTCCTTGAGACACTGAGCATTACACTTTGTTTCTGTTTTACTATATCCGAGCAATCGAATAAAACTAGCTCCAAGAAATGAAGATTAAATATTTAAATTCCATGGCTTTGCTTACTTTTCAAATGAAATATCACAATAAACATCTTTTGGAAATTCCCTACTCAGGAATTCAAAACCTTATTTAAAAACTTCTTACAATCCCGGTGTCACCTACCAGAGGGCAGCAACCCACACTAAGTAGTGAATATTTAAGCTTGAGGTTATACATTTCAATAACAGAAGTACCAGCTGACCAGTTTTCCTACCTTCACTGCAATCTTGAAGGACACCTCTCTAATGGTGTTGAGAGGAGGATAAAGCCTTCCCTCTGCCAGGTGCTCCTCTGTGACCATGTTGGCAATTGCCTTAGGGAAACAGACAAGGACAGCCAATTAAATTATTTTGAAGTAAATATAATAAAGTTTGTCTCAGGAGAGAAATCCAAGAGAGAGACCCATCACTGTGCTGAAGGTAAAAACAAATACATCTAAAAATCCAGTTTTTCAAATAAAATCCTCATGAAAATATGCAATGTACACACAGTAATGGTGGAACGTACCTCAGCGGTGGTGAGGAAAATGTCATCAGATATGTGGCGGACTCCGCAGGCTATAACGCCCAAAGCGACTCCAGGGAAGATGTAGGCGTTGTTGCCCTGCCCGGGGTAGAAGGTGCGTCCATCTGCCAGCGTCACCTTATCAAAGGGACTTCCACTAGCAAAGATGCCCCGGCCCTTGTTACAGAGAGAGGAAGGAGTGAGTTCACTTCACAGATTGTTGTTAAAAGAAGAAACGATGCTACACAGAGGTAAACATAAACCCTGCACCAACTTTTCTTAGACGCGCTGTTCCCATCAAACTAAAAATGACCTTATTTTTTTCTTAAAAATTTTAAATTTTTTCAGTTTAAACATTTGATTTGCTTTCTCTGCTCTATTGTGAATTAAAATGAGTTTATTTTAACATTTTACACAGCATCCAAAGTTAGTTGGAACTGGGGTTGTAATTTGGGAGAAAACTTCTTCCTAAGCCTCAAAAAGACTCAGCTGTTAGCTCAAAGTCTGGTGACATGAATTGGACTACAAAAGCTGTAACTGTAGACTAGGTGAATATGTCAACACCGACCCACAGAATAATGGCAAAATACACAGGTTATGAAAACATATAAGGCTGGGTCATACATTTGCATGTCCTGTTCTCTTCTAAATCCACTGGCTGTAAAGGTGCATCACTCAGAGGTGAGTTGAGCGTTACCTCTGTGAGCTTGTAGCACTGCTCTGCTGTGCACTCGGCCTTGCTGGTAGGATTACTCAGAGCAAAGATGATTGGCCTCTCATTGAAAGATGCCATGTCCTTGATAATCTTATCCGTAAAGGCTCCTCCAATTGCAGCAACGCCTTTTCCAAAAATGAGAACACACCAGGTTCACCACAATGGCGGCACTAATGCAACAATGTGGGCAATGCTGTCATTTAAAGGTCTCTGATCCTGATTTAGTGAAATCTGTTTAAAATTAAAGCCTCGGTTTTTAGTTTTTAAGTTGGGATCCATTTCTTTTTTTAGTTATCTTACTTGAAGTTAAATTAATTAATTTAAAAAAATTATAATTTGAATGTTAAAACAATGCTGTCTTGTCATTAAAGTGGTTCTACAGTTCTGGAACTTCATCAAACATGCAGTGTTTGGAATTTAAACCAATGAACATCGAAAATACTCTTGAATTTGATGAATTGGGTTAAATGAAAAGAGACAGAATTAGTTGATTTGTAGCAAATTACTAAAGTGTTATTCTAATAAACAAAGCTGGACGCGATAAATTCACCTTAAATAGCTTTCTGTGTTTTCCTGTACCTGGTTGGGAATTAGTGTAAATGGTTAAATAATAAAGGTTAAAAAATATTTTAATATATGACACTGTGGACGTTTTTAGCCTTTAAAGTAATACAAAGCTGGAAAAATAATGGATTTATTCACAGCATGCACTTTAGTCAAGTAAACTCACCAATAATGGCAGTGGGTTTGATGGTGCTCACCACCTCCTCCAGCGTTTTAATGTGTGCGTGCTCATGAGCAAACTCCTCCTTCTCGTGGTTTAGGTGGCTTCTTCCCTGTATATGTGCATAAAGGCTTTTTTTCACAACTCCACATCCAGCTGTTTTGTGCTTTAGGAAACATATGAGGAAATATTTTACCTTCACAATGAGGCCCCTTGAGTCTACCATCCAGATCTTCTTGGCAGCTTCTTCTTTACTCAATCCTTCCTTGGCCATGGCCATTATAAGCAGATGAGCAATACCCAAAGCAGCCTGGTGGGGAGAAAAAAAAAGTTAGAACAATTCTCCATTTGTATTATAGTCTGCACTTTTAAATGCAAGCCTAATATCAATAAATATTTAGGCTACTGTGCTGTGTATAATACATACACATTTTAAATTGGTACAAAGGCATCATATCAATTAGTGAATTCTAAATGTGACGCCAGCACAACATTTAAAAAAAATTGGGATGGAGGGTAATGCTAGAGAGTAATGCACAACAGTAGTCACCTAGAGGGCCCTTATACTGTAAAGACTCTACAATGTTAGAGAGCAAACCCCCAACAAGAAGATGATCCTCTATCAGCTGTACTTGGCAACAGTGGGAAGGAAAAAAACCTTTAAACAGGAAGAAACCTCCGGCAGTACCAGGCTCAGGGAAAAGGAGCCTTCTGCCTCGAATGGTTGGGGGTGAGGATGAGGCATGACCAAGGCGAGAGAAGAGCCAAATTTTAATGACATCTAGAGGTGGTGTTTAAACATCTGAGGCGATGTGTGAAAGAGGCGAGTGGAGAAAATTCACTCATGGGAAGTCACTCAGCAGCCTGAGCCTATGGCATCTAAGGGCTTCTTCAGGGTCGCCTCTTCCAGCCCCAAACTATAGTTACATCATTATGGCCGAGTTACGATGATACCCGATCGTCTTTTTACACCTCAGGGTTTAAAAAATAAAACGTTTAGAGCCTACTATTAAAAGACAAAATAGCGTCTCCTAAATCCAAACTGGGAGCTGGTGTTCTCCAGGTTATCACTCTAAGATCCACAAAAGTTAACAAATTTTCAACAAAGAATTTGTGGATTTCATTATTTATTTTATCAAAAGCACTGAATCTTAAATGGCTGTGATCTTTAGAGAAAACCCCATTTATTATTATTTATTTGCCAATAACCATTTGCCAGTCTATTTTATTAACAACAACCAATGCAAAATTTTAAAAAAGTAAAGAAAAGACATAAGAAACACTTATCAGCTGTGAGAGTTGTCGGGCAGAACATGAACAATGAATAAATAAATACAAATAAAAATATTAGGAAAATCTTTTTACATTTTGTGTGCCTGGAAAGAAAAGTTGCTTGCTGTATTAGAATATTGGATTCATAAAAATAACCAAATATGTAATTTAGGGCCCAGCCTTAGAAACAGACGTTGCGCTGCAGCGTAGCAGCATTAAAACCACCTTCCCTGGTGCATGGGCGCATTCAAAATGGAATGAGGTGAAGTGGAAAACTGTCCTGTGATCCCAAAAATCCAAAACTGAAATTCTTCTAGAACGTCATGGATGCTGTATTTTCTGAGCTCAAGACAATAACGACCGTCTGATTCGCTGGTGCATTAGTGCACATGGCATTGTGAATCTCCACATCTGTCCACCATCAATGACAGACTGCACTTACTAGTGCATATACAAACGCCGCTCATTTTTTTTAATGCAGTGCTGGCATCAAATTAAAATCTAGACCACAGCATGTTCTCTTCTTCAAAACACAGAAAAAAATGGTATTTTGTCTTTCAAACATTTTTTTTTTTTGTAAAAAGTAAATGAAACCCTTTGTAATTCCATTTTGACAGAAGGCGCTGTTTTCCTATCTCTCGGGGATTAAGGACGGTTATTTTTGCTCCAAACAGCATAAAATCCTAGAGAGCAAATCCTCTTACCTCGCCTGCCCCTTGGAAGACAAAAGTGTGGTCTGACAATTTGTTCTTGGTGATCTTCAAACCAGCCAAGATTCCAGCAACAGCTACAGAAGCCGTGCCTGGAGGAAAAACAAAAAACTCGTGATTGCTGTCTGAAGTCTCTCTCATGATCTCTTACAGTTAAACACTGTACCAACAAAAGCAAACAAAAAAGGATTCCTATGAAAGTGGTCAGATATGAGAATGTGGATGAAAATAAATGAAAAAGCAGAGACAATATCCAGAGAAAAACATTGAAATGAGAATCAGGTCTGCCTCAGTGGAAGTAAAATATAAAGAAATGAGGGCAGGTCTTGACTTTTGCACAGAACTTTAGCAGAAAATACTTTTTAACCTTCCCGCCCCCCTAAAATGTACTCTGTGAGTTGAGCTGACCCTCAGGTTAGGAACCACTGATGAGTTAAGCGTTAATAACAAGTGAACTGTCAGTGCATGATGAAAATAAGGAAAGTAATAATGGTGAAATGTAAATAGTAAGCACTTTTTGATGTGTTGAAGTGAAAAGTCCAACTATTGAAAGAAGAAAATTAAAGGGCCAACGTTATCAGCACTGACACTGACTTTTTTTTAATTTAAATTCCCATGTGTTGTTTTCTGCTTCAGCTAATATGACCAGTTACTTTAATTACAAAGCATTAGTTTGACTTTTATTTGTATGACCTGCTTCACTGTACTAAACAGCCAGAAAGTACTGTAGCTGATCTTGAACTTCAGGTGTTTGCTGAAGCAGAAGTTACTTGATTTCTACAAAGTAACCTGATGCGTTACAGACATAAAGTATTTCTGATTTCATTTTTATTCCAGAACTAAAATGATGATCATCGCTGGGAAAAGGTTGGCGCTTTATGACTTTGGCTAGTGAGGGCAAATATAACTGCCTGTTTAGACTAGGCTGCTCTATTTTTCTTTGTTTCATTTTTAGTCCTGAGCCTTCACTGAATCTTGATCTGTGTTTGCTATGTTTTCATTTGCCGTCTGAAGCATTGTATTTCTGAAACAGGAATCCTGCAAAATGAGGAAGACTTCAGAAATATGTTACCCAACTGAAACAATCAACATACTGTAGTGAATAATACAAAGGTAAGACACTCCTGGCTGTAACACGATGAGTAAAAAAGCACCTTGAATGTCGTCGTTGAAGGTACAGAATCGATTTCTGTACTTGTTGAGGATGCGAAATGCGTTGCTGTTGGCGAAATCCTCAAACTGTATGAGGCAGTTCATCCCGTACCTGTGGAGGAACAGCGTGATTAGTCTGACATCAGCAGTGCCTCCTTGTCCTTCATTCAGCTGTGCTTTCACTCACTTATCTGTCACTGCCTGCATGAACTCGTCGATCAGTTCATCGTACTCCTTTCCTCTGATTCTCTTGTGCTTCAGTCCGATGTACAAAGGGTCATTGAGCAGTGCCTGAACAGAAAGACGTTTAACAGGTCAGCACGTTAATTAAAGACTTAAACTGATCATGCATAGGCATTAGTAAATGCCTTAGTAAACTATTGTCTTTGATCCTAGAACTGAAGAAGCTTCTCGGATGAGAGGTGAAACGTCTTCAAGCAACCTAAAGAAGTCCAGACGCCTTTTCTTTACAGCTCCTTAGACCATTGTCTTTGATATTATATCAGATGAACCAGGGTTTATGAGCTGCTATGCCAGCTAATAAAACCTGATTGCTCCGAGGTCACGTTCACCTGGTTGTCTGTGCCAACATCCAGTAGCACAGGGAGACACTGCTGCGGCCGAACCCCTCCGCAGGCTGTGTAAAGTGCCAGCTTCCCCACAGGAATGCCCATCCCATAGCTGCCCAGGTCCCCCAGGCCGAGGATGCGCTCCCCATCAGTCACTACAATAGCCTGTGGATAAAGGCAGTCACATTCACTACCGTGTCTGAGACATTCAGTTCTCAGAAATCAGCAGCCAACAGATTAACTGTGTGCCGTTTACCTTTATGTCTTCTTCTGGCCAGGAGTTGAGCATCGTGGCAATATGGCCTCGATCATGGATGGTGATGAAGAGTCCTCTGTAAATGAAAAAGCATGAGAGCAAGGAGAAAATCATTTAAGCCCATGCACACTGCGGAGCTTAAATCTTACCCATTTACTTTAATTAAAGCAAATATCCAACCCAGGACTAGCAAATGTTAACTAAGGAAGTGGCTGATGAGTGGAATGAAGCTCACCTTGGTCTCCTGAAGGCGAGTCCATATTGCTGGCAAGCCAGGCCGACAGTGGGAGTGTAGACGATTGGCATGAACTCCTCGATGTCAGAGGTCAGCAAACGGTAGAACAACTTCTCATTTCTGTCCTGTAGTGTCATCAAGAGGATGTACCTGAGACAGAGAGAACCATTACGGTGTGTTTCAGAACCGCAGTAGGCCATTTCTGATTTAGATATCTCTGTATAATCTGTCTAGTAAAAAAAATTCCCCAGAACCCTTTTTTTTTTTTTTGTCCCATTCTTGTTTCAGATTTCAGTTCCTCAAAGGTTTGTGGCTGTTTTAGACTGACGGCAAGTTAGTTAACACTCTGACTCTACTACAGGGCCATGCTGTAGTGGATGTGGTGTCCCACTGTTTTCTTTGAAAAAGGCATCAACTGGAGGGCTGCATATTGCTCCAAAATGTGAATGTTTAGTGCTCAGTATTAATGGCGCTGGCCTTCTCCTTTTTTAGTCGGTAAAAAACAATGACCGTGACAATGAAGTCCTACAAATTCTTTCCAGATTTCCCTTTAAAATGTCCACAGATGCCCAATCAGTCTGGTGCAGAGAGCACTCCTGTCTTTACTTGTTTATGACTCTGCTTCTGTGATTTCTTTGTTTTCATTTTCATCATGTTATTGGTTCTGCCCATTAGATGTTCCACCAGGTCTTTGTATTTCAGCATTCCACATCTTTCCCAATCTTTTGCGGCCTCTTTATCCACTTTTTCAAAAGCACTGCTTTGACTTGGAAGTACTGTATTGTTGCACCATTGTGACTTAAATATTTTAACCAAACTGTTTAAATGACTTGGAAAGAGTCACATATGGTGTGTAAAATGACCACAAGCCTGGATAATGCTTTGCAAGCATTTAGCAGGAGCCCTGATAAACAGCACGTTTAGTGGGGCCTACTGCTATGGTGTGATTCCATCTTGAACAGCACCAGCTTTGTTGTTAATGAGTCTGTTCTCTCACTTGTCCAGAGGATTAGTGCGGGTTTCGTAGCTCTTCATAACACGCAGGACTTGGACATCCTGGGACAGGAAGCATGGAGGTAGCAGGCCATGGATACCCAGTTGTAAGCGCTCCTCCAAGGTGAATGCCATTCCCTGTAGGGTGGAAGAAGGCTGATTATGCAACGCTAACATAAGTAACAAATCCATGCGATCCAGACCACAGTGACTCATCCGTTAGGCATCATAATGTGAGCTTAATTATGAGTTAGTCATATACAAGCACTGTGGTCTTTTTCATGTTTTTCTAAATGTGAACTGGTTCCCACCTTTGCATTGAAAACAAATGCAGAGGAAAACTTTAAAAAAAAGAACATGTAAACAACCGGACAAGGTGACTGGGTTTTTTTTCTGGTCAGCAGACTTTTTCCCTTCTGCCTTCCGGTTACAGTTACTGTTGCCGCTCTCCTCCCTCCACACTGGCATTCTTCCCACAAAGAGGCGGGGGTGTGGGGTTTAATCTATTTATTCTGCCCAATAGTAAAGGGAGCTTGAACCCACTCCCCTGTCAGCTCGACTCCTCTTTCCTCGTCTCTTCCTTTGATTCTTCCTCTAGTGAAAACACCGACCTAAACGGGGGGAAAAAAAGCTGGCCTTTCTAAGCTCAGCTTTTTCTGTGGGTCTTTATGAGCCCTTGTCCTGAAAATTATTCAAGCTGGCAGAATGGAGGGTGAAATATGATAGCGCTATTTCCAACTGTTACTCCTAGAGTTATTACACAAGCTGTACACTTTGCATTTCTACTGCGAGTGTCACGTGGCACCAATGTGCGCGACAATGGGTTCTGCAGCTTAGGGCGGGTCGTTAAATGGAAACGATGATTCATTAGTACATTAAATACCAAAGAATGTTACTGTGAACAGAAAGAAGGAAAGACGACTGTTTGAAAAACATTTGAATGTATTTCTGGAAGCAGAGATGAGGAGAGAGTCTCAGATTAACAGAGATGTGCAAAACCTATCAGAGCAAGAAGGTAAAGAGGCACTAAAGTACCGTAAACTCATAATTAACCCACGTTACACACAGCGTGGTTACACACAGCGTGGTTACACACAGAGGCGAAAGTAAAGCTGAAAATGTGTGCGTGTGTATGTGAGGTGGAAAGTGCTATTAGCTTAACCTTTAATCAGACCTTATCATTGGTAAAAGATTAAAAGCTGTAATACAATTTTACAGCTGAATACACCTAAGGGTACAATGATAATCACATGAACTGATTCAGTTAACTGTGTTTTCTTTAGTCTGGTGAGTGAAGGGGGACTGATTTGGACTGTAACACTGTGTGATCAGCCTCTATGGAAACACTGAGTTCAGACAGTATACTGTCATCTGTGCTGGAAAGGACTGTTTGACAGAAATGTCCAAACACAAAGATTTCACTTGGTAGTTTGAGAAGTTGTTTTTTTTTTTAATCTAAGCAGGACTTTACTTCCTGACTGCTTGCACTTAACTGACCTATGAATCAGCATGTAGCTGCTGACTCAACAGTAGCACTGGTGGAAGGAAACATAACCGAACTGATATCAAGCAAAATCGGGGTTTTTTTTGCAGTGCTAGCAGGGCACAAAAAAAGTACTCTCTCTGTGAATTAACTTTTTCAAAATGGTGACAGTCTATGTATTTTTTACAATCCACTAAGAGAGATGGAGGCAGAGTACGACAGATGTTACAGGAATCTGTAGAGAGGCCATTCATAGCTATGCCAGTCTACTATCTTGCATAAATAGGAAGTGCTATGGCATTCATATTTTACTTAGTAGCAGTTTATAATGTGATACTTTTATTGTACTCTCTTTTTATGTTCCCCACCATCATACATGGTATGCGGGACATCATGTGGCCTGTATACAGGGCTGTGCAAACCGACCTGGGTGTAAGAAATATGGTTCCTTGTAGTAGTTTGACATCGAAGAGGTTAAAAAAGTATATTAGTGTCCATTGTTGTGGCCTTAAAGTGATGAGTTGTACTGTATACTGCCTTGGTGCCTCTTGTGATTCTTCTTTTTTAAGCATTGCTCATAAATGTCAAATGTTTGGTAATTTAACCATTTCACCTTATATTACACACCTAAAAGAAATACATTTACATTACGATTAGGCTTTGATTATGAAGCCACTATCAGCTCTGGCATGTGGCCTGTGAGTGTGTGTGTCTGTGCTATATATATATATATATATATATATACACACACACACGCTTATAAAAACACTGCATTGCTTATAAATGTCAGATCTTTGGAAATTTTACCCTTTCACCTCATATTACACACCCAAAAGAAATACATTTACTTTATGATTAGGCTTTGATTATGAAGCCACTATCAGCTCTGGCATGTGGCCTGTGAGTGTGTGTGTGTCTGTGTTATAAAAACACAGCTCTGGCATGTGGCCTCTGGTTGTGTTTAATAAAAACAACATCACACATTATTTGTTAGCAGTCTTACATCTACAGAAGCAACTAAAATCATTAAAAGCCACACAACAGGCAAATCACATCCACATGGACCTAAAGGCGAAGTAACTGATCTATAATAATAACAACAGAGGCATAATCTGCTGTGGAAAACTCACTGTATGCGTGTCATTATCCGACATTAAACATATGCACGAAGCGTTGTAAGATGTGCTGCTGGCCTCACTCTGGATTTGGGGCTGTAATTCACACAGGAGTGTGCTCACCTTGTTGAGGTGGGGGTTTCTCGTGATGTCGTAGCCCCTCTTTTTGGTATTCACGCTCGGCTTGCAGCTCGTCCCGGCGTGGCAGACCCGCACAGCTTGGAAAGAGGCCCTGTCGGCCGGCAGGACCCCTGCAGCCGGGGCGCCTGCTAGGACCCTCATCATCCCGCCTGCGGCTGTGCGCTTGCACAGGGACATTGCGGCTCTTCCTGGGAGAGAGTTCATGCTGCCAGAGGGTACCGAAAAGCATAAGATACAGGAGACATGCTGTGAATAACACAGGTTCAGCTGATCCTGCACTGCAAGAGTGAGTCAACTAAGATAAACAACAGGTGCTCAGGTCAGAAGACCTCACACATACAGCGATAGCCCTGAAACGACTCAGTGATGAAGACTAAAACCGCTGCGATGGGCATGTTTTTACATAAACCTTGCTTGGTGGAGCTAGTTGCTGTTAGCTTCACGCCAGTTATTGTTTTTCGGCGGAATGATGGCAAGATGCTAATGCTAGCTAGCATGTGGCTAATACTGCGTTAGCCGCTGCCCTCACCTGCAATCTACGAGAAGCTGCTGTCCACCTGACTTCTGTCTTCACAGGCAGACGCTGTGTCTTCTCTGGCCGGGTACTCTGGTTGTTGTTTTTTTCACTGGACGCTGGGGAGGGTGGTGGTGGTGAGAGGAGGGAGGAGGATCGACAGCTAACAGCTGATCCAGACTCACTTCCCTCCTTCAGTCAGCCTCTCCAATCAGCCTGCAGCCCAACCCCCTCTCCCTCCTCACAGCCTCCATCCTCACAGCCTCCATCTTCAGCATCTGTACATATTAATTACATTTTACGCTCCGTGGATTGGATTACCAAGGAGAACCGCAGTCTCTTTTTTTAATAGTAAAAGAAACTGAATGTTTGCACTTGGTCTTCCTAAGGATTGTTCTACATGCAAGTACATTGAAAGTCACTGTAAGCCACATTTGTTGAAAAAAACAAAAATCAGTTCTCTGGCACCCACTGGCATCTCAAAAGCCTTAGTCACGACTAGTGATTGTATATGTTTTCAACAATCACTGGCCATGACACCGATCGAGAATAAAACATAAAAGGTAAAACCATCTGTGGCCACAGGTCATATTAAAAAGTGGTGGCTCCCTCTGCTGCAACCTGACAGTATCTACCAATCTCAAGCACTTGGAAAAGACTTAATGTAGTTAACCATACGCACAAAGAACCACAACCACGCCTGGTTTACCTGAGTGGTGATAACCTGGAAAACAACAAGCTTATGGCAAATCCTATAATATTTCTTGTGAGGAGATCTTGAGATGTGAGATACTCAGGAAATACACTGCTGGAGGGTGAAAACTCCCAAAAAGTATTACAAAAAGAACAGTTAAACCTTTAGGTCAACTCAAAACACAACATACCTATTATTATTACTATTATTATTATTATTATTATTATTATTATTATTATTGTCTTCTTTTACTAACAAATTGGAGCTCCTTCTCTGCAGCCCCTTCTGCTGAGCGTTGGTTGTAAATTTGCCTTATGGTGAATCAGCAGGGGTCGCTGTGGAAATTGCTCTCTGTGGCGAAGTATCCCCGTGTTATGAAAGCGCACACACGTGAGTTTGTAAACAAGAAAGAGAAAGGGAGAGTGGAGGAGGACGGCCATTCTCTCAGCTCAGTAATATGAGGCCTTCTTACTTTCCTTTGGCGCTGTTTGCCAACATCTTGTGTCTGTGTGAGAGCTACACACTCAGGAGCTCCGTGTCCTGGGTAGTGTCCTCCAACGATGTGGTGGAGGACGGGGACTTGTCAGAGGAGGTCGCCCCGGCGCTGCTGGTGGACAGTGCGGGGCTGTGGAAGCAGGCGTATCCGTCCTCTAACGTCCTCGGAGACAGCGTGGAGAGCCCCGGAGAGCTGGTCAAGCCCGAGGGCGACAGCGCTGCGCAGCTTTCTTCTCGCCTGTTTTCATATCGGTTAGAGAAGGTGAAAAAGTCCGCCAGCAGCTCTCCTCCCCCGCACCAAGACACAGCCAAGACTGCCAGATACATATCTCATTACAGTGACTGGGGGTACCTGGCCACCATTTCCACTCAAGACAAGGTAACGCACACGGAGGGGAGAGTGTCCTGGTTCAGGATTTCTTTGCACATTTAAGCGTAATGGAACAAGCTGAGGAACACGCCCATGTCTCACCATGATATGAAAAAAATACCCCTCTACCTTTGTGCTTGGGCCCTTTAATTTTACACAAAACACGGATCAGCTTTTTAAATACACTGCTGAAGATTTAAAGCAATTTCGCCACTGAAAATATTCTGTCGTAATCAAAAGCATATGCAGGGAATCAAACCAAACCACAAGTCCTGAAAATAGCCTTAACAAAATCTCCTTACGCAAAATCAGAACTGGGATCAGCCCGAAGTGTTTTTTTGGGATACACCCTGCAGAGTGTAATGTAACTGTTATTGAGAATTAGCTTCACTCTGATGGGTGAAGCTCTGCACGGATGGGTGTCCTTCTTGAGCTTCTGCCATCTCAACTAATGAACTCCATCTGTTTGTGGTAAACTTTGTTGGAAGGAAGCTTGTGCCATTTACTTAAAAAAAAACAAACAAACAAAAAGGATGTTGCTTAAAACCTATGCCTTTATTTATGCTGAAAAATATGAGTTTCTATATACTGTAAAAATATAGTACTAAATTTTTTTGTGTGTGTGTGTAAAGATCAAAGGTCTTCCCTTTGGAAACATCTTCTCAGTGAGTGATGGACCACTGGACAACAGCACTGGAGTCATCTATTTTTATGTGACTCCAATGGACAACACTGTTGCAGACCTGAAAAGTAACCCCTATACTTCTCTCACCTTCTCAGAGGCTGAGGGGGAATTCTGCAGGTAATCTAAATGTTTTTCTATGGGGGGGGAGAAACACCTGTCCACCTGGTTATTAAGATCCTCTAGGCAAATGCTCTTAGGTCTTGAGGGGATCAGTCTTTATTCGCTCGCAGCCTCTATACTGGCACTTGATAATCGTACTGCAGAGTCTATGCAGTTTTAAATTCCCATCTTAAAGCTCACTTTTTTACCTTGGCTGTTAATTTCAGTTAAGTTTGAGTCCCATCAGATATTCTTGTGTATTTGTGTCTTTTAAAGGTTTGTTTTTAGTCATTTTATTGTATTTATTTTATTGATTGAGGTTTTTTATCGTTTGCTTTTGTAAAGCACGTTGGTCAACCTTGTCGCTTTTGAAAAATGCTGTAGAAATAAAATTGACATTATTGTAAATTTAATAAAACACAAAGTGAAATAACAGTTTTAGATATGAAAGAAGCTGTCTTAAAATTACACCCTGATTACTTCAAGAGGATGATCATGGATGTAATGGAGGAGGACATGCAGAGGGTCTGTGTGACAGAGGAGGATGCATGGGCTAGAGTGAGATGGAGGCAGATGATTTGCTGTGACAACCCTACAGAGAGCAGCTGAAAGAAAATGTTCTGAGCTTCAAACAATTTCCACAAACTAGTTGACACTGTAATCTTGGGGATTTGAGGACAGTTTGCTTGTTTGGTCTAACCTCAGCTAAATCACTGCTGCAGGTTTCTGAAACATTACATACAGCTGTGTGTCTTGCGATGTTGAATGCTCTCCTGTGTGTGTGTTTGTGTGTGTGTATGTGTGGGTTTGTTCTTTTTAAGGCAAATGGTGTATGATCCAGAAGATCCCAGATGTGCTCGACTCACGCTCACGGGCAAGATGGTGGAGGTGGCCCCAGAGGAGCTCGAGTTTGCAAAGGAGGCAGTGTTCTCAAGGTAGCAGAGCATGTAGAAGATGTATTATCCTTAGGGAAACACCCTTTGGCATGCATGACATGTATTCTTATATTTTGCAATGTTTTTAAAAGGCATCCTGTTATGGCAAAGTGGCCAGTGGGACACAAGTGGTTCTTTATGAAGCTGGAGTTGATTCAGATCTGGCTGCAAGACTGGGTCGGAGGTACAACGCTCATTCCATTGGATGACTACTTTAAAGCTATGCCTTTCTGAGAATATCCCTCCACTTGCACAAATGCTATCTGCCCCACATATATCAATCCAGTAAGGTGTTCACAAATTCACAAAGCAGAATGTGCAAAGAATGTTTTACATCTTGTTTAAAATCACATTTCAATTACTCTGTAAGGCAGGGGTTGTTCTTCACGCCTATGTTTTCTCTTCTTTATCTTGGTTATCTTGGTTTGTCACACAAGATCAGTTACTTGTGTTTAATCCGTGAATGTATTTATAGTCAATAAATGACTTAAACTCCTCACATCTGTGAATGTAATCTGTATGAAACACAGATTGTTTGTTGATTGCGTGTCTTGTGTTCACACTAAGATGTGTTTTTTTAAAGAAATAAAATTAATATTGAGCATATTATTTAAAGTAAATATAAATTTGTTGTCTTCTGTTAGTATAAACTGAATCACACTCCTAGACTATGGAGGACCACAAGAGCCACACGCATCGAAATAAAAATTTCTGTGCTTAATTAATGAATTGTAAAATAAAATCTGCATTTGTAAATTCATTTTTGAATTCCAATTTAATAAACTGATTTTTAAAATGCTTTTTAAGTCTTCATTTCAAAAAACATTTTCGAATTCCACTTTAATAAACTGCATTTCAAAAACCTTTTTTCAATTGCACTTTAATTAACTGCATTTCAAAATCCATTTCCCTTTCCTGTTCGCTCATGGATTAACATGTGGATTAGCAGTTGGATTAACAACTTCATTTTAAAAATCCTGCTGCTATTCAAATTAGCCACACCGTGGGACGTAAGGAGCTCTCTGATTGGTCAGACAGCCGCCCGCTTTATTCACTGTTACGCGTACACTTTAGGCGCCACAGTGCACAATGCACACTGTTGGAGAAGTAGTTATGACCTGGTATATTTGCTGGATCGATAGCTAGCTAGCACTTCTAATGTATC
>VUQR01010004.1:0-17176 GCA_015108515.1 Hemichromis elongatus | reverse complement strand
AAAAAAAAAAAAAAAAAAAAAAAAAAAAAAAAAATAAAAAAAAAAAAAAAAAAAAAAAGCTTAGCTAATCAAAGAGAGGAGTCAGTCTATCTCTAGTTTAGAACAGTCCACATACTTTCATCCATTTATATTTATTATTTTATTCTTTTTGTCCTGATCTTCGTGTCACGAAAGAACTTTTAAACATAATAAAACATCTTGCCGAGATGTCCGGCTGCCTGATTATCTGATCCGTGTGATGAGCAATAAGGAAGACAAATGAGTTATTCATTACCTCTGACAGACTTTACACTCCCCTGCAATAGGAAGCCAATTCACTCCGTTTGCGGTATATTTACAAAAGGTAAGAAGAAATCTCCAGCACTTCTTTTTTTTTTATATCTTTATATCATTTGTATAATCTATATGTATTCAAATCTAGTTTTTCTGTCTGTGTATGACAGATCCAGGCTTTAGTTTGGTACGAGCGCTGAGATGAGTGACGCGGAAGACGACGTTGAGATCTCCTTTCCAGTCAAGGTAAATCCTGATCTTTAACAGACACAGTTTTGTTGCACAGTATTGGAAAATATTCTCAGCTCCAAGATTACTTGATAGGTAACAACCAAACACGTTCAAATAAAACATGCTGAGTAAAGTAAAATGCTAAGTATTATTATTATTATTATTCTTGAAAAACACTTTCCGCTTGTTTCTGTAAACTGTAGTTTCTCGGTCGGGTAGAGGTGGTCCGCCCCGATGGACTACAGATCCTGGAAGAAGCCGCTCAGAACCTCAAGGTGAGCCATCGACATATTTAATACATTTAAACTGTTGCTTTTAGTCGTGCTGGTGACATAACCATGCATTCACGTAGTCAGGCACCATCAGGTCCACACTGACTGAAATCTTTTACACTGCTCTGTGGATGGTTTGCACAACTTTGAGATCATTTCACGTCTATTTGTAGTTATTTTTCACAACCTTGTGGGTTGTTTTGTGTCTCTTTGTGGTTGTAGCCCTTCTATTTCCCATTTTAGCCTCTTTATGGTTGTTGTTTATTTATTTGTGGTGCCCTGTGCCTCTTTGTTGCTTTGCATTTCTGTGATGATTTTGTGTGAGCTGTTGTCTTGTTCCTCTTTGTACTTGCTTTGCTCACTTTTATGATTTGTTCTCCGTGTTTGTGTGTGTTTTGTATCCCTATTTTGTTATTTCCTATCTATTTATAGTCTTATCAAGTCTCATAAAGCCTTTTATTGCTTTGCTCATAATAATATAATAGCATCAATGTGTCCATTGCTTTGGCTCACGACCAAATATGTAACTACCACCAGCCTCCACCTAATTGCACAGCTGGTAAGTGCTAGCGTGTAAACATGCATATATTAGGATATTGATGCTTAAGCCACTGCTCCAGCACCTACAGGGCTGCTAGCGTGGCTGCAGACTCTCATTGTTGTTTATAATGTACTCCTTTAAGATAGTCTTTTATTCTAATAGGGAACGGTCAACTTTGTGTGCATCTGCAGAGTTATTTTTACTGTTTCAATGAAACAATTTTGTGTATTTTTGTCATTCCTAGACTGCAGATGAACACTCCTCTGAGAAGGCTGCAAAGAAGAGCAAAGTCCATCTCTTCCTGTCTCTGAGTGGGATAGACATTTTGGAAAACAAAACCAAGGTGTGTGACAAAAGTGTCCTAATTTACAAACAGCTCATTCTAGTGATGTGTTCAGTTTCCATGATGATTTAAAAGGTTAATTTTAACCATCTTCCCTTCCGTCAGTTCCTTTTGTACTCGTGCGACCTCTCCACTGTTTCCTTCTGTGCCGTCCTTCCGTCTTCACCCAAAGTTTTTGGCTTTGTGGCCAGGCACCCTGCAGCGGACACATACCATTGTTATCTCTTTCAGAGTGCAAAGTTTGTGAGTATTTCCAAGGCTGAAACTAAAGACCAACTTTGAAGTCCGATGTTAGTAGAGTGGAAGAGAACAAATCAACGGCTAAATGACATATTCTGGCTTCTAGTGTCCCAGATATGATTTTTTTTCTGATTTACTTTTCAGTCTCACGTGCTGGTCTCAGTTATTGGGGACGCGTTTCAGGTTTTAAAGAAGGAGGATACACCCAGAGCAGGGCGAGACACAAAAGTGGAGGCACTCCAACATAAGGTCAGTCCTGAGTTGTCATAGCTGTGTTTTTTTTACTTTTATTTTCTATTTCTGTTAAAGAACTTACAGATCTTATGAAATTAAATGCTTGGAATGTTCATGAAAGCTTTAAATGACTCTCCTAATTTTTTAATACTTCTTTTTCAGAATAAAGTGCTGCAAAGAGAGAATGATAAGCTGAAGAGGAGGCTTGCAGGAGAAACTGATGGGTGATGATTGCATACAATTTTGCTGTTGTGGGTACATATAAGTACACAACGATTGTGAGAGACTACTTCCTATTAAATTGTACAGAATGCTCAAATAAATATGTCTGTAATTTAATTGCTTTTTTTTTTGTCTTACTCAACGTTGACTCCATTGTAATTGCTTTATCCAAATTGTTCCACTAGGTGGCAGCAGCGAGTTGTCATTCTCACTATATTTGGCACTGAAGTCTGTAGATACGTTCAAATGTTTTGGAAAACGTCAGAAATGTTCCACCTAATTGTTTCACTTACAGGTAAAAAAAACAAACAAACAAATAAACAAATGCTTTAACGTCACCCAAGACAATTTGAAATGTTTGGAGTCTGTAGTTTGAAAGAGCTGTCTTGTAAGAAATAAAAATATATTTAATTTAAACGGCCATTTTTAGTGTAAACAACCGGACAGCGTGTCAATAATAAAATAAAGTCAATTTTTCAAAATAATTTCTGCCTAAATTTCATAATACTTGATTTGTAAAACACGACATAACCCAACTGAAGATTTACAATTCGCTTCAGTACCCCATTACTGGTATTTGTTACTGTGTATTGGATCGGGCACTTGGGTTACGTGAAGGCAACAATATGTAAAGTTTGATGTGACAGCAGGGAGCGGGAGCCCACGGTTGTTTTGTTGAAAGATGTGACTTTATGCTAACGTCAGCTAGTGTTGTCTAAAAGGTATTTCAAGTTTACTCAGTTACTCTTACGGAGGTCGCCCATAACTCACCACAGGTGCTAACCGAGAACTTGTGCGTTAGCAGATTAGCTAGAGCGGGGACGTCACTCTGAGGCACGGCGTAAACTTTGCGCGTTTACCTTCGGTGTTTTTTTGTTTTGTTTAGCCGAACACATTTATCTGTAAGTAACTAAGTTGCTGTCTTCCCCTTGTGGAAGACTTCTTATTATCCACCTCCGAACGGGAGACTGTGGCTCTGCCGTCTTTACCACCCGCAAACACCCGCCATGGGGACGCGGTGGTCTCGTAGCGGCAGCAGCCAGTCGCTCCTCCCGGAGGAGCAGAGGGTGACGCGGTACACTGAACGCAGAGACTCCGATAACGACTCTTTGGACGGGCTAGTCCGGCGGGAGGACATAGCCCAGTTCCCCTACGTGGAGTTCACCGGCAGAGACAGCATAACTTGTCCGACCTGCCAAGGCACTGGACGCATACCCTCAGGTGAGTAGAAACAGTTGATAAACCAGTAAGCGTTAGTGTCGGACAGTCAGTCTGTGTGGATATGAGCCGGTGTTTGTCAAGGAAAAAGATGGCATTGAACATTTTAAGTGTCGTAAACACTTGTTGATCTCTAATCTGTCAAACAAATCTCCAACGTGTCCCCCGTGAATGATGCGAACTCATTTTAAGGCAGAGATAACAATCCTTTGGCAAAATGACTTTCACATATACTTTATATAAAGAAATAAAAAGTGTCACTGACATTCAAAAACTTCATTTTTCAACGCACAGCTATCCAACGCTTCTATTCTGCTATATACGTTTGACCAAAAAGGGCTGGATTGATTATAATGTAGGTCCAAAAATGCATAAATCCTGTTGACTAACGTCTATTTACCAATGCAAGGAAATATATTAGACATAACAAAACGCAGAGTTCACAACTTTTAGTTAAAGTTGTGAAATCTACTTAAAGTAGTCTTTTTCATGGCGTTTATGACCCACGCAGAACTTGGGCCTCACGCGAGGCTGTATGACGTCAGCAATAAGAAACGTGGGCGCAAACACTAGTTTAGAAGATACTGATATGAAGGGGCACAGCTGTACAATTATGAGCCTGTCAGACATCAGAGAGGCCGGGCGGTTATGTCGACCTTTAAGTGCCATTTATTAAGTTGGAGCACAGTTTTTATTTTCTCTCACTGATCCCTGATCCTGGCTCCCACATGGAAAAACTGCTCCAGAAGGTGAAAGTGAAAGCTGCTTGTGTCGGTAATCCCGCATTCCTGGCTTCTAAATCCCAAATATGGAATCTCATCATATCTTCAGAAACTTAATGAGCCTGTCCATCGCAGACGCAGGAGTCCCCTTGCGTCTGCATGAAAACAGCTGCCAGTATGTTTTCTGTGCTGTGTTTAATTTCTCAGGCTTTGCTGTGATTCCAAAAGCACACTTTTAATGTGAAATGCTAAACGGCATTTTTCTTCTTGCTCTGCAGAACAAGTGAATGAACTGGTTGCACTGATCCCGTACAACGACCAAAGACTGCAGCCCCAGAGAACGTGAGTAACTGCGGCACACTGAGACACACTGTGTCTGTCCCCTCTGGACGCGTGAGTAGGAGGTGAGTGCTTGGTGTGGAGAGAACTTTCCCTCTCTGTGTCGTAGGAAGCTCTACGTGGTCCTGTCAGCTGTCCTCTGCCTGCTGGCCTCTTCGCTTGTCGCCTTCTTCCTTTTCCCACGCCCAGTGGTTGTGGCGGACGGAGGGATACGCGCGGTGACGGTGAGGTTCGACCGCAACAACACAAAGGTCCTGATGAACATGACGGTAGGTTTCATATCACAGCTTCTAATATTTTCTGCACAAACGGCATCGACAAAGCATAACTTTCAGCCTCTGCAGGCTCAGGTCTCACTTCACTAAGAACTCCTCCGTGGGCTCAGCGCCCTCGTGTTTCCGTACAAACGTGTCTAAATTGACTAATGAGTAGAAGGATGGGTTTGACAGATCGGTTTTAGTTTGCAAGCAAGCAAAAATCTCCAGCTTCTGTTTATTCAGCGGTCATGCTTTTCTTTATCACACGTGGTCAGTGGATAAATAGACAGTTTCATTATTTCACTTCAACTTTGGGAAAGCACAGCCAGTTAAGCAACACAGCGACCACGGTGGATTTGAAATACTAATAACATGAATCAAGTGTTGAGTCTCGGCTTGAATTCAGCTGCTACAACTAAAACATCACATTAACAACTTAGGAGTCATTTTTTTGTCCATTTTCACTTCCTCAGCATTAACCAGACAGCTGACCGATGAGCAGTTTCATGGCTAGAGGAGCCCTGCTTTCCTGTTGATCCACAGCAAGTTAATGTTATCGGAGGTCAGGAGATGAATCCGAGTATTGAATTAGCATTTGTTTGCTGTTCACAGCTCGATATCTCTCAGTCTGAAGTCCAAGCAGGTGCGGCAGGAAAACGGTATCAGGAAGACGCCGGACGTTCTGAAAATCCAGTGAACCGGTGAAACGTATTACTTTGTTTGTTTACTTTAGAGTCGGTGGAAATAGAGGAACTGTCTAACAAGCGCTTGGCACTTTGATTGATGTTGATTGGATCCGTTCAGATTCACTGTGGTGCTGTATAGAGGCTAAGTGTCCAAAAACATAAAAAACCTGTAACAATAAACATCGAGCATCACATCACAGATGAAGCCAAACACAGTTTAGTGCTTTCTCATGTTGTTTTATAAAGAAGGAAAAGGATCTCTTGTCATTCCGTTACTTTATGTCCTGGATGAACTCCTCTTTATAAAACGAGATAAATATTTAGTGTAAAAACATGACTTTGATTGGGTTTGATTTCATCTACTAAATATACACTGATCAGACGTAGCAATATGGCCACCTGCCTAATTTTGTGTATGCTTGCCTTGTGCTGCTAAAACAGCCATGACCACTCGAAGCATGAACTCAGCTTGACCCCTGAAGGTGCGCTGTGGTATCTGACACCAAGATGTTAGCAATAGATCCTCTAAGTCCTGTAAGCTGTGAGGTGGGGCCTCCATGGATCAGACTTGTTTATCCAGCACATCCCATAGATGCTCACTTGGATTGAGATCTGGAGGAATCTGGAGGCCCAGTCAACACTTCAGATTCATTGTCGTGCTCCTGAAATGATTCTTGAACCTTTTTTGCTTTGTGGCGCATTGTCCTGTTGAAAGAGGCCAAAGCCATCTGAGAATGTGGTTTCCATGAGAGGATGGACATGGTTTCCAAAAATGCCTAGGTAGGTGGAACGTGTCAAAGTAACATCCTCATGGATTCAGGACCCAAGGTTTCCCAGCAGAACATGGGCCAAAGCTGCCTCTCCCAGATTGTCTTCTTCCAGTTATGCATCCTGGTAGCAGGTGTTACCGAGGTTAAGCAGCAGAAACGCAGCGTCCATGTGCTTTTCTTTGTTTTTGACAGAAAAGCTAACCCTGCTCTCTTGAATAAGAATACAACAAGATCTCAGAATGAATGGCTGGGGTTAATTCAGAGTCCCACTTTATTATGTGACGTGTGAAGTTGAGCCAGCGAGTGATAAAATATTAATCATAGTGGTTTTAAACCAACTGAGGATGTGAAATAATCATCGGGTTTCATTTAAGCTTTGCACTGTGTAGGAGCTGCTTCTCTAGTCTAGTTCAGATCTGCACTGAAGCGCTCTGCAGGGCACGCTTCCTGTGTGAAACCACAAAACGTGGCAACGGCATTGACATTTTTAGGATTTAGTTTAGAAAACATGTTGATGCTGCTGCTTTTGCCACTTTCTGCTTGTGTAGTAAATGGATGTTAATAATAATGATAATAATAATAGCATCTGCCATTTAAGTGTCTTTAAATTTCTGTCTGAAATTTAATTAGAAGTGTCAAACGTGGGCTGTGTTATAGGTGTGGGTTTTTTATTCCTCTGTGGATCTTTTTGTTCTGTATTTTACTCAGAGCACGCTCAACTTCAGCAACCCCAACTTCTTCTCGGTGCATGTGCAGAGCATCAGCTCCCAGGTCCTCTACATGAAGACGGTGATCGGGACCGAGCTGCTCCACAACGTCACCAGGGTGCTGCCGCTCAGCGAGTGTCAGGTACAGGAACCCAAGACGCTTGTCTCCTTTGCTGTTGTACACTACTGTAATGTTACCGCTCCATCGATACTGATACATTATCACTACTGCTGACAGTGTTCCTTTCCATATTGGTATAAAATAAAGCAATATCACTGTTATTGCTATTTCTAAGTGATTTGCAAGCTCCTCTGTTAGTCTTTCTGTTGTTGTTGGGTTTTTTAATACAAAGCAGCTGTGTGGGTGTGTGGCAGCTGGTGCCAACAGCTGTGCTGATCTCCCCACAGCTGAAAATGGTAACCATAAACATGACAAAATTAATAATCAGCGGTTGTTAGGACCGTTCACTCTAACTTCATCGCAGATAAGGTTTAAACTAAGTTAGAGGGAGACCCTTACAAACCCCCGCTGCACGCTTGTGTCACAGATTTCAGCAGCAGCTTTGATATCCATCTGTAGCTAGGCTTACACATCGACAGCAGCCGCAGCATGATTCATTCACCACACTGCCGTGGTCGTGTACAATTACAACAGGACGCTGGATGGCAGCTTATTTAAACTGTGTCATAATTAGGACAATTATTTGGCCTTTTATTTGCAGTGAGATCTATAAAAACATTTCTCACTCCGCCCTTGGTTGTTTTCAGGGCCTGTTGTTGTTGTTTGGGTCAGCTCGAGTGGAGCGGCTGCAGCTGCACATATGCATCTCAGGTTGTAGAGCAGCCCAGAATTTTTCTTGTATCGTTCCCCTACGTGTGATCGAGAACAGTAAAGCAGTAACACTCCTTGTACTAAAGACCTGAGTGACTGAAGTCTGAAGAAACGCCAGATATGAACAATTTAACAGTTAAAAAACAGCCTGGCACCGCTTCCTCGTTCTGTTCACCAGCGTGAGGAGGATGGCATTTGCCACACTGCGTGTGCTGGTCACTGAATAAGCTGTTTGGCACTGGCAGAGAAGATTTGGCAAGTTTTTTGTTTGTTCGTTTATTTGTTTACACAGCCCACATACTCAGCTCTGCTGCTTCGGTACAGCAGCTGTCGTGGTCAGCGCTGTAGCTCAATGAAGCTGCAGATCTTTAACTAAAATTAAATGCCAGATAAAATCACCATTTCCTCTTTTTTTTGAGTAACGTTTGTTGTTATCTGCCCAGCATTTACAGGAAATGACAGTGTTTTTATTTTGTTTATTTTCCCAGAAGATCACCTCAGTCGATCTAAAGCTGGAGCAGTAAACAAAGCTCGAAGAGCTGCTGTGGTTGCTTCATTCTGTAGTTTCACTGCTTTTAATGGCCTAAATCGTCTTCCTGCTCCGCTCTTAAAATACTTTGATCTGTCGTTGTTGTGATGTGTCGTTTCACTCTTTTGCAGGTGAACTACACTGTCAGCGTGGAGATCGGCAGCAACGCTCCATACGTCTAGTGAGTGTCTGCGCCTGAACTTTGACCTCACGGCTTGTAGAGGAAAAATAAGCTTCTCTGCAAGCCTACACAAGAATTCCAGTTCAGTAATCTGAGCCTTTGTGTTTTGTTTTTTCAGTACGTTGTGCACCATGCCCAGCATCAAGGTTCATAACATTCTCGTACTCATGCAGTAAGTGTCATTACCCCGACAGACATCTTTATCTTCATTTTATATTTTACCTTGTTACTTCTGTCTCTGTGGTGGCTAATAAAGTCATATGAAGCAGCATGAGGGGGCAGCCAATCAGAATAAGTTGGTCTTAGAAGGGGAGGAGCTAAAATGGCTTGTTTCAGATAGTGTTTGGTCTGTGTGATGCTGTGCCAAAGGCCCACTATCACTGTTTATCAGTATTAAAAGTACAGAGGGCGTCTGCCTCGCGAATCAAAAATGGGAGCTTGAAAGAAATCTGAAATCACTCACCTGAACCAAGTTTTACAGGATTTAACATCAGGAATGGCACATGTTGCTGTCTGCAAAATGAAGTGTACATTTCATGTCCACTGTTTTTAGATATGATCATTCCACACTGAATTAGGACCAATTATTGACCCCTGAGAAACACCATAAGCAGTCCTCATGCTCACTTTATTGGTGAGTCCATGTGCTGATGGTGATTTCTCCACACAGCCTTGTCCATTTATATTCACCGCAGCTTTTTGCAGAAACAGTAAAACACGCAAGGCTGCAAAATTGAGAAGTGCACATTCGATCAAAGTAATATTAAAACACCTTAGATGCGCTAGCCCGTGTGATGAAACTTCTGTGGTGCTGTGTAACTTGTGAGCGTGAGAACGGCGAGCACAGTGGCCCCATAACAGCGTCACTTTGTAGCTTCCTGTCTTCAGCTCTCACTGGCTCTGTCTTATAGCCAGCTGCTTCTGCATGAGTAGTGTGAACATAGCCTTAGATCAGAGATGCTGTTAACACATAAACCACGTTGTCTGGGTGAGGACTTTGGGGCACCTGGGTGAACCACTGCTTTATTTTTTTCTATTCCCAAACTTATTAATTCTTGTTTTGCAGAGTCATTCGTGTCCTGCCGTTCTAGGATATCACACTTAAAGAGCTGTGAGAAATCATTACTGTAACAACATGCTTTTCTTCTGTGAGAAATTAACTGGTTGAGATGTGACGGCAACGCGGTGAGCAGCCTGATTGTTAGTCTCTGTCCTCTCCCCTGTTTTCAGAACCTCAGTGAAAACCTCGTACATGGTGCGAACGTCCCAGAACAGCCTGGAGGCCTATCGCTACATCGACTGCGGCTCCAACACCACGTACCAGCAGCCGGAGAATTACAGGATCCACTCCTCTGGTGACTCCGTGGCTCTATCCCTCCGTCACTCTCTGCTGTGAGGGCTGCAGATCTGGGACTACAAGGACTATGTCGGTGTACACTGCCGCACGGACTAACAGTTCGCAGCAGCAGGAAAATGCCTAATATCATCTTGTTTTCAACACTTGCTAAAAAGAGCCGACACTGACCTGCTGTTATCTTGTGATAATCCAGGATTAGGCTGTTTCTTGGAAAACAAGGACTCTGACAAGGAAATGTTGTTCTAGCCATTAACAGATAAGCGGTCTGCGATGGACTCGTGAAATATTGCATTACGGCCTGTAACCCCAAGCTCAGCACTGCATTTGTGACATGGGACACTTTGGGTTTTTGTTTTGCCTGACTCCACGTCTAAGTCCAGAGCAGTTTTGCTGTTTCAGAGCAAAACGGAAGGAGTCACTAGCAGCGAGCACTCCTTGTATTGTGAGAAAGCTCTTTCTTTAAGGGAACATTCTCAGCCAGGATGCATCATGGCTGCAGAGCTCCCTCTCTGTGTGCTGCTGCTGTTTGTCATTAGAATTCAATCAAGATTCCTTAGTGTGGCTTGAATGACTGTGACACTGTGATCACTACTGACTGTTTGGGTTGGGTTTTTTGGCAGCTTGAAACTGGTGTGTGTTGTAGATGTTTTTTAATGGTTTGATAAGTTATTGCCTGCCAAGCCTCATTTGAACACATCTATAAGGAGAGAGGAATAACAAACTCCTTGGTACAGATCTAGTTAAGCTACAAAAAGAAGTCGTCCCACCACATGAGTGCAATTAAAAATCAAAAGCAATCCCTTTACATAGTGAGAGAGCTGATTATTTGAAGTGAGACTATTTAAAAACTGGCTTTACTGGGATACCAATGCTAATAATAATAAAAGTAATATATCCTGCTGTATAAGATTCCCTGGGATTCCCACCTCTTTACCTCTTTGTGCAGAATGATCTGCAGCCCCCCCAACCAGAAGACGGTACGTCCTCTACAAGCACAGCCAGCGTTGTGCAGGGAGTGACCATCAGTGAGTCTTACAGTAATGATCTGAGGCGTCTGAGGGACATTTCATTCAAACTGCTTCAACTGTAGTGCACACAGTAGGTTCTAAAAGGCTGCAGGTATTTGGGCGTCAACAAAATCTTCAGCTGCCTTAATATAAAATTGATGTTAGTGTTTGAGTCGCTGTTTGAGGCAGTGGAGGAGATCAGAATGAGAAAGTGGTATTACCCAGTAAGAGAAAAATCGATTGTGTTCTTTAATGGGTTCATTGATTGAGCTCTGCAATCGATTCTTGTAGCTTGAAATTGTGTGTTGTTATAAATTGGGATTTTCAGCGGCGCTCAGCGATAACACTGCATCTGTCAGACTGACTGTAATAGCGTCGCACACATTTCCTTCTGGTTTGCAGCTTTTCAGCACGTTGTCTCGCAGCCTGGAGGCTGACTGTGACTTTGCCTTTAGACCAGCTTCAGTGTGAAAGCAGTTTGATAGGAGATCGATTTTTACTTTAAAGGGACAGATGCTGTAAATTTCTGAAACATTTTTACCTGTTTGTGTTTTTTATTGCACCGATTAACTTTTTGGTTTAAGTTTTCAAAAAAAGAAGAGACATTAAAGGGATTTGCGAATTAATAAAATGGATAATGAATACTAATAATTGTTTTATTCTTGTCCACCATTTACAGTGGACAGAAAACACAACATATGAGTTACATTGCCAGATAAAATGTATCTCCCCGAAGTATTCACTCACCCATCCAAATCATTGAACTCAGGTGTTCCATTGCTTTCATGGCCACAGGTGCATAAAGTCAAGCAGCAGGCACGCAGACTGCTTCTACAAACATTTGTGCAGGAGTGTCTCTCTCAGGAGGTGAGGGAACGCCACCTGTGCAACAAGCCCACATGTGAAATTTGGTCACTACTAAATATTCTACAGTCAGCTGTGAGTGGTGGTATAATAAAGTGGAGGCAATCGGGAACAACAGCACCTCAGGCACAAAGCTGTAGGCCATATAAAACCACAGAGCGTGGTCAGCAGATGCCACCAGCTTTCTGCAGACTCAATCACTACAGACCTCCAACCTTCATGCGGCCTTCAGATTAGTTCAGGAACAGTGCTTCATGGAATGGTTTCCGTGGCAAAGCACCATGCAAAGCGTCAGATGCAGTGATGTAAAGCAGACCGCCACTGGACTCTAAAACAGTGGAGCTGTGCTCTCTGGAGAGAATCAGATGGGTTTGGTGGTTGACAGGAGAGCGGTAACAGTCTGAGTTGGTGTAGAACTTGACTGGCCTGCACAGAGTCCTGACCTCAACCCGAATTAAGACCTTTGGGATGAATTAGGGTGGAGACTCCAAACCAGGCCAGGTTCATGTGTTTGCGAGGGCAGATGAGCAAATACTTTTTTTTTTAAAAACAGCATACAAGACTAAAATTGTTAATCCAAAATAAGAAGTGACACAAGTTTTAGGTACCACATAACTTCAGTTTAATTCTATTCTTCATCTTCTTCCATACAAAAAGAGCGTAATAACCTTTCCAGACAAACATGTTTCTTTTTTTATATCTTATACACTGTCCTATAGCTGCATGTGAAAATATATTACTACATAATAGATCAACAGACCACAATATATTATCGCTGTAATACAAGTAGTGTTTTTTTTTTTCCTCTACCAAACAAGGCAACACACTAAATAAATGCATAGTAAAAATAAAAGAAGCAATAAGTACAAAAATATAACTGATAAAAAGCTTATTAATACAAGAGTGCTTCATCTTTGGTTAAGTACATCTTTCTTTAGGCCACTTTTGTGTGTGTGTGTGTCTTTTCTTTGTTGTGTAAATAACTTTTATACTGCCTTTGGTCATGACATGAAGCAGTTGGAGGGTTGGGGGACAAACCCGCCCCCCCCGAAGAAAAAAAAAACTAAAACAAAAAAACAGCAAGTCTTTCATGGCAATGGTGTGCTTACTATACGTCCTCCCACAACTAGCTTTTTCCCCATTTCACATACTTTAAAGTCTTTAAAAATGGACGTAACAATACCTGCCTGCATATTTACCCGAACAACCCTCAACGCACACACGCCTCTCCCTACCACATACACTTGTTAAAGGCAAAAAAACCTCACATTCCTTTTTCCTTTCGTTAGTTATTCCTCTCGACTGCTTTACTAGAAGTGTATGAGTGGAAAAAAAAACCCAGAATCTACGATTGTCGATTTCTGATAAACGATTACACTGATAAACGAGCTACTTAAGGCAGGAGTGACTGTAATTGTGCTGTACATACATGTGAACACCCGAACATCTCAAAGATACAGAGAGTAAATTACATCATCAGGACTTTGGTCATGATTTAACAAAAAAGAAAAAAGAAATACTTGGTTTTGTATCAGTACAAAATATGAACACCAGTCATTTTAATAGGAAAAATTTACCATTTATTTGAATGGTGACCATTAGGCTTTCACAGCCCATGCTAGTGCAAGCATGCATCCTGTTTATAACTGCTGCCACAAAGCTGCCTGTAGCACTTCACCGCTCTTGCTTGGAAACTGGCAGGACTGAGGTCACAAAGGCTCTGCTTAACTAATAAAACGGGCCTGTACTGACAAGGATATTCTGACAGGGTTCAGTGAGTCTGCATACCCACAGTCATGAAGCTCATTATCCTCAGCTAACTCTGTGTTTCCCGTCTAATCACCATAGAGCAGGAAAGAAGAGGAACTCTAAATTACAAGCCAGTTATGAAAGGGTTTGTATCCATGTGTATTTCTGTAATTATCAAGCCTAAATGGCAAAAACAAAACAAAACAAAGGCCTTCATGTCGTGGCATTGTAAAGGAAACAGTGAGACCTCCCCTAACATAAAACTAATAATTTGATTAGTACAATGGAATAAGATGCTGTTATGAAAGCCTTGACAATCTATTAATGCTCCTTAATGAAACCGAAGTACTATAGATTGTACTGAAAAAGGAGGACTTGGAAAATCAAGATGGTCTTTAAACTTGTGTTCTTTCTCATGGCCAGCAGGGGGGGGAGACTTCAGATTCAAATATACAACACTGAGAGAAACTGACCCTTCCTCTGCTTGATTCAAGAGCTCAGTACACATTCAACTGACTGTCCCTCACCCCTAACTGGTCCCAGCAGATGGCTCCCCCTCCCTGAACCTGGTACTGCCGGAGGTTTCTTCCTGTTAAAAGTGAGTTTTTCCTTCCCACTTTTTCCAAGTGCTGGTTCAAACGGGTGGTGTGATTGTTGAGTTTCCTCTGGATTATTGTAGGCTCTTCACCATATAAAGCACCTTGAGGTGACTGCGGTTGTGATTTGGTGCTACATAAATAAAACTGAATCGAAATAGCCTTATGGGTTTGTGATTAGTTGGTATTTTTTTTTAACAATGATTTTTTATTATGTAATATTGGTACTATTTAGAGTGAAACGGGTGATATCATTTACTGGGCTCAGTCTTATGACTGAAGTATTATGGGCATGGAGTATCCTCTGTTCTCTTGTCCAAGCATTGTCTAAATGAGGCTTCACAACACTAGTCATCAAACCTAAAGGTCCCTAGATGGGATACAAAAGACAAATGTGACCTAATGCCTTTGGACTCTGCACTCTGAGGCCTTGTTTTGGCTGCTTCTGTGTTGGTCAAATAGGCCACTTGTAGATACAAAAAAAACCTAAGACAGGTAAAGTGAGCCAACTTTGTGATAGTGCAAACCTAAAGGTAGCTTGCTTCATGATAGCAGCCCTTGGTAGATGCTTGTTTGCTTTGTTGGAAAGCCATTTCCTCTGAAGCCTCCTCAAACTTGGAGTTGTAACACTGTACATCATGGCTTATAAAAGAAACAAATAAACAACCAGAAGGGATTTTAAGTTGGCTTTAAACACTCAACAACATTCCTCATCCCAAAGCAAAGGCACAGAGTCATAAATGGACAGTAACGGCCTTGGCAGGGTGACTGTACATGTTGCCCTTGCCTCTTTTTCTTTGTCGCCCTCTATCGGCGCTGAGACAGCATGACCTTGTTGATAAAGTTGACGATGGCAGAGGCAGGCTGGTCGGGGTCCAACTCAGCGAATAAGTGGCAGACGTTCTCCGCCGTGCTGCCGGGCTTCTTGGCTACAAAACCAAACACCCTGAGATGGGAAGGGTGGAGAAAAAAGAGCGGATGTGAAAACAGGAAGAGACGACAAAAAGAGAAGCAAGGGCAATCGCACAAGAACTCTCGAGTTTGTCCAGTCTGACAGCCTACTGAGTAAAACTACCATGAAACAATTAGTGTTACGTATGACGTGGTCATGTAAGACTTCTTATAACTTCTTAATTAAATCATCTAAAGTTTGCTGGATAATTTTTGCCAAGATGCACACGCAGTTGGATGCCATGCAGCGGCTTACACACATCTCTACTTCCTGTCAGCCTTTAAAACACAAGCAGAGCACTTACTTAACAGTTGTGTTGTCTGAGTTAGTCCACCTAAATCCGAGAGACAGAGAAAGAGAGAGAGAGACAGAAGACTCAGGCGTGCACATTCACACAGGCAGAGCTGCCAAACAAGCTGATGCATCCGCAGCCTTAGCCACAGTCGGCATGCTCACGTCTCTCGCGGACGCTCACGCACATTCATTAGCCCCACACGGGTAAACAGACTCACGCGAGGTCTCAAGGCAACGAATGCAATGAATGATCATGATGCAGTGAGTTCCTGCTGTCTGTTCATTAGCGACGGTTCTAACTAAGGCTACGACACCCAAACATGTCCTTTTCTTGTGAGTTTCCCACCTCCTGTCCTTTGGATCGATGCTGCTGAAGGTCACACTGTTCACTGGGTAATGTCTCCTGAAGAAAACTCTGGAAGAAGACAGACATGTAAAGAAATGCCAAAATTAATTGAAATAGTTTTCTAAAAATAAGAATCCTGGGGGGATCTCTTACCTGCGCTGGCTGTCGGTCAGCGTGATACCCTGTGATGTCACTTTGAACTGGACGACTGTGGCAGCAGGACGCGGGCTGCGACCCAACGTAGCATCTGTTGCCTTGGCAATGGCCTGGGGGCCCGTCAGGGACTCTGTCTCCACAGAGTTCAGATAGAGGACGTTACAGGCTGAGGGAAGAAGGACAGAGAGGTGAGCATGTTCACCACAGACTGTATACAAACAATGGACGTATAAAAAAAACACTGTGACATCACTGGTTTGTGGACATGCATTTTGAAACCTGTCCCTTAGCTTTACAGCCATCACCACCTGCAAAAATGCTCATTTCTGGAGCATTCGGTCTATGGGGCACTGACTTTTGGAACCACACTTAAGTGTCCATTCAAGGAACAGCAATTGGAAAAAATAAAAGAATTAAATGCAGGAATAATATGTTTGTAAAACATACAAAAGAAGATGATTATAGCTAATATGTTAATGAAAGAACGCAGTTAAAGGCTCTGGCACCCGTAGTGTTAACTCTGAAGGGAGGATCAGTGAAGAGAGCAACTGAAGCTGAGCAGAAGGAGTGTAAGGATGAAGGAGGTCTGAAAGATATGGGAGTGCCAAGGCACTGAGACATTTGAAAATGAGAGGCAAGATATGGAAGACAAGTTATTGGTTTTATACAACAATACATTTGTGTGTTGCCTGCATAAAAATGAAACTTTATACCAAAATGATGTAAAATATGTCTGAGAGGATGAGTTTAATTATAAATATCAGGGGTCCCAGCACTGATCCCTGTGTGACTGAGGCTGATGGACAGTGAACAGTCTAGCCTTGAACAGGATGTAAACCACTGAAGGGCTGCGTCACTAGGGGTGGGTTTTGATTATCGATCTATCGATTAAAATCGATTCTAGCTTGGATAACGTGATATCGATTCATTAAAATCCTGAATCAATTTTTAAATATAAATTTATTTCGCCTGAAACGCCAGCATCTCAGGTTAAACCTAACAACATTTTAACAACCACCAAACAGCTAAAACAGTAAATGAGAGCAGGTACACGGATTCTGCACAACAACGTTAACACAAAACGCCGACCCCACGGATCAGAATCAGGGAGATCGGCTTTCTCACCCGACGGCACGGACACGGTCGGGGCTGGAAGCTGACAGCTCACCGATTCTGATCCGTCAGCGCGCTTTGTGTTTACGTCCTTTTTGCGCTAAATTCTGAAGCTGTAGGTTTGATCTCTCTCCAAACAATATTG
>VUQR01010003.1:0-17759 GCA_015108515.1 Hemichromis elongatus | reverse complement strand
CCCTTGAGGAATTTCAGGTCGTCCTTGTGAAAGGCTACCATACACACACACACACACACACACACAGTGATGTCAGAGTCATTAAAATCACTGATAGCTTGTGGAGATGATGTGACTCACATAAGCGCTCACTCTCCTTTCCAGATCTTGTTCTTCTCTCCATCTGACTCTATTTACCACATTATCTGTTTCATCCTACTGCCTTCCCCCCTCTCCACTTGCCCCTTATCTTTCCTTCTCTACTTACTTTCCCTTCAGTTTTTACCCTGCTCTCTTCTTCTCTGTCCCGTTTTTCTTCCCTTCCTACCTCAACACCCACGCATCTATCACTCATCTGCCTTTTTATTAATCTTTCGATTTCTTTTTTATCCTCCACTAATTCTCGATCTAACTCTTGTCCTTGTCGTCACCTCACTTTTATTCTTCTTTGTCTCTCTCTTCATTTCAGAGGATGATACAGTTTATTATGTTTTCAGCTTTATTGTTCAGCCATTCCCTCTTTCTCACCTCTTCCTCCTTCTCCCTTTTGCCGTAGTGGTTAATCTCAGCGCTCCAGTGTTTATGCCTCTCATCCTGCACTTCATCGTCCTCGTTTGTGCCTACTCCTCCTTCTCTGTTAATTTGTTCGTGCATTAATAGTGGGGGAGCGTTTAACCAGTTTGTTTTGCTAGAGAAAAAAAAAGTTTCCTGACCAGTGCTTTTAAAATGTCATCACAGAGTGGACTTCAACTAGACTCACATAGATCATGCGCAAACACTCGCTGTTTTCACAAGCACTCGGTAGTGTGCTTTATGGCTTGTGACTATTGATTTCCTCACTATGGAATAAATGTGTTGCCAGTAAAGCTTAGTGTGGAGAGGGCTTTCAGTCTTTGGATGAGCTCTTTGGATCTGGCAATGAAAGTACTGCGACTGTATAGGTAGCCACAAGAGATTAATTCAAAAGGAGTATAACTGTTTAAATTTTTAGCTCATAGTACATTTTGCCATCTTTAGTTTGATGACCTTCACCTTCCTCCTTGCTGGTGTGGTCATCACAGTGACAATAGCCAATAGCTCATGAGGTAACTTATCTTTTAGGGTGAGATAGCTGCCTGACCAACTCTGTTTAAATACATCATGGTGACGACTCAACACAACGACGAGCTTCTTAATTTTCATGTCAAAAGATAGTTTGCACATGTTCATAATGTGATTTGATCGGCTTGCAGCCGAGCTGAAACATAATGTGACTGCCTGGTGCTTGATATAGTCGAATTGCTCTTTACCACAAGCAGGACAAGCAAAGCAGATCGATAAATCCCCATCTCAGCTCGTTTTAGCGACGCCTGACGTCTAAGCTTTCAAAGAGCACGAGATACGAGAGAGTCTGAGACATGTAAGGGGCCAAACGCATTCCTCTTAAGACAGGTAACTGAAACCAGAGTGAATGACACACATCAGTTATTCAGTTATAGTTTACTGCATTACATCACCCAAAATTTGGGCAAAAAATATATATATAAGAGGAAATGTTGATATACTGCTATATTTAATAATACATTTAGTGCATTTTCTTTCTCTATATAAGTGTGAATTGCAGTGTTTCATCCCTCTGATCAGGTTGACGTAATCAGTTATTGCATTGTTAAATACAGCAGCTGGAGAGTTGTACGCTCACTGACATCACCAGCTTTTCGAATTCACACATGCGACAGCATCACGATGCCCAGCAATATTCTTTTGCAGCTCATTCACTTTCCTTACTCTCATTTCCCCTGATGGACAATGATAAAAAACCTCTCGAGACCTCCAGGTTATAAACACACTTATGCAGGTATTGTGAGTGATAGGTAGAAGAAGAAGGATAGACTGATGAAGGGGACAGAGAGAGAGAGAGAGAGTGGTGGAGGTGTCAGAGGAAGATGAATAGGTTTCAGGGGCAGGCAGTAAATGGAAAGAGAGGGAGGAAGATGAACGGATGGAGGGGAGGGCAAGGAAAAAGACAGACAGAGGCAGAGTCGGTGGAGGGAAGAAGATAGATGAATCGCGGGAAAAAAAGACAAGAGGGAGAGGAAAGGCAGGTGGAGGTAGAGAGAGAGAGAGAGAGAGAAGGGGAGCAAATGATGGCTAGAGTGAAATGAATAAAACAAATAGGGCTGAAGAGGAGAGGAAGATTTGGAGAATGGCTCACATTTGGTAAGACCAACTGTTGGCACCCCGGGTGGTGATCGGAGGAGTGCAAGAGGGCAGACGGAATAAGGGGGAATAAATGAAGAAGACTGAGGGGAGAGAAAGAGACAAGTGGTAGATTTTCATGTGCCAGGGGCGGAGACCGAGAGAGACGGAGAGAGAGAGAGGTTTTGGCAAGCTGCTGCATGCAGCCCTGGCGGTGGTTGGCATGGTGATATATATATCCCACTGCTTAAAAGCCCTCACCTTGAGCTGCTAATGCCAGTCAATCAGCCGAAGGTGTCATTACACAAGCAAGGCAGGAGATCGCCTATATTCACGCCACTCACTCAAAAACGTCATTTTCTTTATTACAGCCTTTCGCCATGCACTGAGAATACTCTGCACTCTAACATTTTCCAAACCCACTGAACTTTAATTTCGGGGCAATGTGGACAATTGACCCATGACACCAAAACCACAGTGTTTCAGATTGTGTATGTCAACATATAATTATGAATGTAATATCTCGCTTAAACGTTCCCGGAAAGGTGTTGGGCTGTTGGCGGACCACTTGGGTCACAACTGAGCTGTCTTAGCAACAGATTTTGCGGTATTTAGATTTAGCAGGTTTGCAGACACTGTTCTTGGTATTCATTGTCCCGACCGTCCCCTACTTGCTCTTAGTGTCATGAGGGGAAAAGCTTGATTTTTCTAAGATCAATCAGTGTTACAAGATGATCAGGAGCAGCTACAATAAAGTACTCATCTTCTTTTAGTCTTGATTTTAATACACATGTTTAACATTGATTCATTAAAAAGTATGAGCATCCTTGTTGAAGTAGATTCGGAGAGACCCATATGGACATCTAAAAGCAGTAAATTTCAAACTTCATTAGATTGCCGGCATCTGCCTCACTGATCTTCCTTTATAAGTTGCCAGTACAAAAAAAGACATTTAGACAGCGGTAGCCGTGGTCCTGAAGAGGGTGAGGACAAAGCATTTTGGAAGAAAGATGAAGCACTTTTATTTCATTTAACTAAATCATGGTTAGACAAAGCCAAAGACTCAACTTGTAAATATCAGAGACACAAAGTGGGATTTTCTGAAAACTATTTGACGTAGTCAGTTGATTTATGTTTAGGGTCACATCTGAAGTCTGTTTTGTGAGGCTGGAGGTGATGAGTCCTGCCGACTTACTTTAATTCCTTGACTTTTGCTGTTCTAGTGCCAACAAGAGGTAAACAGGTAAACAAGAGGTAAACATCATTATTAACTTAATGTTTGACCATGTGACAAAGTGGGTCAGAACACCATTTGTCCACATTCTTCGTTAACATTCTTGTTTTGATTTATCTATATATCATATGTACGCTGCAATAGGCAAACATTTACTATCCCGGGTTTGTTTATGTTTTACACTTTTACAGATTATATAATATTTTATCTTGGTTTAAATAAATTCTTACGCGTTTTTTAAGTTAACATGTAATTTATTTCAACTGTTAATTGGTTTAGTTTAAACTCACCTTACTTACCTGTGTTCCAGAAACTAAAGGAGAAAATGTGGATTTATTTCCTATAGTTCTAGCTTCCTGGGTTAATTGGAGGTCACAGGAAGTGACCAGATGAAGAAGGGGGAGAGTTTTTGTAATTTAATAAAACTGATTTTTAGAGTGTTTATAGATATATAGATTTATAAATGGATTTAGTGTTGTGAAATGTCTTGATTACACCGCATAGTTTTATATTGCTAGTAATGAGTAGCAGTATAGGGTTGAGTATGCTAATGCTCGTCTTACCTACCTGATGGAATAGTCCAGAGAAGAAATTGTTTGGTTAAGTGGACTATTTAAGCAGATGAACGCAGGTGTTAGAGGAGGAAAGGACCAGGTCAGTGTAGTTGTGTGCACAGGACCTTAATTTCTGTTGATTTACGTTCAGTTATGTTCATTTGAATTGAGTTAACTATGGAGTTCAGTTTCTTATTTATTTTTTGTAAATATTGTGTGGTCGCAAATTGGTGAATAAATCACTCGCTACACTGGACAGCATCAGTCTCCTGCACTTCTTTGGCCGCTTAAGTCAAGTCCTACCACAGACCATATGTCCACAAGACATCTACTTCCAATGAAGTACTGATTATAGAGCGCAGCTTTATCCATATATTCATGTTTTTAATCTTGGATTCTACTAGAGCGGCTTTGGATAGATAACAATGTATCATGTAGAGTAGCCGCCATCAGTTCATCCTCTGGCTGAAACATCCAGTTTTACCTCCTCTTGCTCTAAGCCAACTTTCTTCTGATTGGCTGACTTTCAATAACAGAAGGACTGAACAGCAGGTGGGCGGGGCTTATGTGAGCATATTAAGCATATTGTTTCTCTGTGATATCACGCAAAGCCAAGAGTATATTATTTAAACCTTTGGCTTTACATTTACAGAAGACAATAAATAGTTTATTTGAAGTAAAATGGGCTTGTTCAAGTTTTGCATGAAATATTCGCATTCAGCTTAAAATAACATAGTGCCAAGATACAGCCACACAACGCTAACTTTTTTTTAATTTGCTCATTAGTTTCAAATTTTAAATTATTTTAAATGCTTCTTAATTTTTAGTGTGTAATGCTCGATGTGTAAAGCTAACTGCTTTGGCACAAGTGGTTTTGCTTGCGTGTTGACCTGAAGTTTAAAGCTGGAGCACTGCTATATGATTCAGACAAAAGAGCATAGCTATACTGTCATGTTGCAGTGTAATAAAGCAGAATGTTAATCACCTTGGTGACAGCCTTAAGATGGGTCACGCTTCATTAAGTAATAGATCTTGACTGCAATGAGGATTACAAACCTTGCAAAGCAAAAAAATGTGGCATAATAATTGTCTTGTTATAGAGAACTCAAACACTAGTTGGATTTGATGAAACTATGCTGCTATTAAAAAAAAATTGGTTTGCATTTTTAATTAAAACTGAAAATGATAATGAGCCTATCAGAGGATGCTGAGGATAAGAAGAATTGGCTAAAGTTAATCCAATCTCAACACTGACAGTGGAAGGCTGTAAGGTAGATTTTGCCCTTGTGTTGTGACATGCTTGCTTCCAAGACGGCCGTTTACTTGACCGGATCATTAATTTAAGATGAGCAGCGTTAAATCATACATGAGAACAGATGAGAAAAGGTTGGAAGAGGCGGGAGGGGGGAAAAGATCAGAATGACGTCAGACGTGAAAAGGCGAGTGGCTGTTGCCTATTTATCTCTCTTTGCCTCTCTTCAACGCTACTTGTATTTCAGGATGTTTCCCGCCCATGACAAAGATGGAGAATGGACAAATAGAAGTTACAATAAAGTTGTGTTGTTCCGGTTTATCGGCCTCATTTTTTACTCTTCTTTTCCATCTCTGTGGACCTTTCAGGGATTTCTTTTTTCCACCTGGATTTTGCCTGCTGAATCTTTGTGTTTGATTTTAATCTCTCCATCTGTTATTCCCCATTGGCTGCTCCATCCTTCATTCTTCGATTTATTTGCTTGTTTCTTTATTTCTGTGTGTTGTAATTCCATATTCTTTGTTTCAAAATCTTTTCCTCCAGCCTCATTTCCATCCATTCATCCCTCCGTGCATCAAAGGGAAAAGAACTGATGCGAATGTATAATTGAAAGCTGCTGAAAGCATTTACAGTAGGGGGTGAGTGGGAACTGGCATCCGCAACATTTGAAAACACGAAGAAACATAAAGTCAGGTGGGCCGCTGCCGTATGTAACTTGGCCATCGCCATGGCAAACCTTCAGAGAGTTAACCTCAATGACAGCTTCAAGCTGTTAAGTTAAAGAGTCTAAGATGCTGTGTAATGCTACAGTCACAGTGGGGAAAACAGTGGTTGGAGACTGCAGCGTGAACTAAATTATTGCAACCAATAAGCACGATGAGCTTTAACATGGCAGCATCAAAGACTGGGACAAAAAAAAAAAAGCGAGAATGGCTCGCAAGGCAGTATTTGTAAAGTTGTGAAAATCTGCAAGGTGCGTGTCTCATTTGCCTGCGTGAAGGATGAAATGAGTTGCAGCGATATGATAATGCTAATAAACCGTCGTTGCTGTACAGGTGAGCGCTGCCCGCCTTTTTTTATCACAGTTATCACGAAGCAGGCTGCCGTTTTCTAGGGCTGAAACTGTAGCCACAGCCACGGCTCCTTCACAGTAAAGATGCAAAAATGGCTGTCAGCACAAGCTGTTATATAAGCTGTTACATAAAGTCAAAGTGTTTGGTCAAACCCCTGACCCGGGTTAAAACGAACCACATTAAAAAACTTGACAGCTAACTCATACGCTCTCATGAGGTTGTGCGATTCCCTTTGGAGGCACACTGTGTGTCGTTGTTCCTCTGTACCCCAAACCCTTTCATAGTGCCACTCGGGGATTCTGCTATATTCTGTTCGCACTTTCAAATTACACAAGACGGGGCTAACAGCCATCTAAAAAAGGCAAGCGTGTGGGTCTGTCTTTCATCTGTCATCGACATCATGAGGCTGAGCTACACTAAGCCCTCAGCTTTGACTCTCTATGCCGAAAAAAACCCAATTCAATCTCATTCACTCAATTTTTTTGGTCATTGTGCTTATTTTCTTCTCTTCTCGCTCTGTTTCCCCTTTTTCTCATTTTTTCCCCCTCCCTCTTGAAATCTGGTAAAGTCAGTCTTGCCCTCATGAGACCATCTTCAAGTAGCACATCATACACAGCAGAGGTAGAAAAAGATGTTGGAGCGGGGGGGAATGCAACGTTCACAATTAGGACACAGAGCCGCAGAGACGAGCAGCATTTATGAACATATCAGAGGAATGTACTTTCCATATATGGAACAGAAACAACACATACGTGTGTCCCCACACCACCAATCCCATGGACGGTCACATGTCATACGCTTTATCTGCAGCAGATGAACGTCCCAGTCCTCATTCATGCAAATGTAAGCGGTAGGATTGTGGAGGAGGGAGCGGTGGTGAGGGGGAAGCTGCGAGGGCGGATGATGATCAGGAGAGAAATGAAAGTGTTTGCGTGCAAGTGTACAGAATGTGCGATATCCACTTTGTCACTTTCACGTGTGTGCATGTCGCACATGTGTGTCGTCTCATTTCTCTTCTACTTGCTTTCTATTTCCAAACTTAAAACGGGGAACATGTCTAATCAGATTACTACTCTCTTGTCTTTTTTTCTCTTTATTCTTCCCATCATCACCCTGGAACTAATTTCCCGTCCTCTCATTTCTCTTTCGTTTCCCCCCTTTTTCCCTCCTTCCATAATCGGATCCACGCAGGACTCGCTTCTGATCCGCTCTTCACGTCAGGCATTTCTTTCGTTCTGTGTTTCATTTAATACTCTTGACATTCCTGGTTGTTGTGCAGTTTTCCTCATCCCTTCTCTTCCATCCTTTTCCTTCATCCCTCTGTTTGTTTTTCTTCTGTTCCTCGTGGAGCAGGAGAAAAAAGTAGTTCCTCTGGATTATGGGGCATTTTGCAGGATTTGTGTGTGCATGTGTGAGGGAGGTAATGTATGCGTGATGTGACTTGTGAGCTTAATTTTACAAAATATAACGAGGTTAGGATTTTACACACACACACACTGTATGTGTATGAAGCTGCCGGCACTACACAGTGACTGTGTAGTGCACACACTCGTAGCACATGTTGGCACCGCTCCTCATGACTTCATGGTTACCAACCAGATATTCTAATCCTCCATGTTGCCACATTTTCTCTCATCTCTAGTTCGGCAGAGTCTTCTGATGATAACTTAAACAAGGTCAGAATAAAGTTTGACTTCTTGTTCATCAGTAACTTTTTGTCACACTGAGTTGAAATAATCACTGTGAACAAATTCTGGTTATGAATTTACCCGATGTACTTTTATTGGAAGCTTTGCAGTCCATTTGTAATGTGGGGGCTTTTGATCCGTTATGCTTGAGAAGACTTTGGGTGCGTGCAGTCAAACAGTCTGCGTGGACAGCCAAACAGGGTTGGCATTTGCTGCAGTGAAGCAGATAAATATTGACTATCGTCTGATGAGGGCTGAGCTTTTTATTAGCTTTTCAAATTGTCTGAAGAAACGGAAATCGCTGGCTACTCTGGCACATAACAAATTAGCCTGTTTGCCACAGGTGCAAAGTCAGCAGACTGGCTACTGGTTTTAACAAAACTGCTGTGGCGCTAAAAGAGCTCCTTAAACTGCTCACAGACACACAATCTTACCATTGTCATCCAGTGGTGCACAGTAAAAGACATGTCACGCAGCTTGTGATGCACTTTAGTGTTTTGGTTTGTCATATACAAAACGTAACCTCTAACCTGCTGCTTTAGGAATAAACTGAATTCTATTGTCTAGTTGGACAAACATAGTCCAGTCTGATGAGCCTTGATTTCTATTGTGACATTTAGACGATTGGGTCAGACTTCGGCATAAACGGCATGAAAACGTGTAGCCATCCTGCCTGGTATCAAAGCTTTAGGCTACTGTTGGTGGCATAATTGTTGGGGGTGGTGGTATGTGTTTCTTCTCCTAAACCCTGGCTTGATGTGATACATCGAGTTTCTTTCTTTGGTTCCACCTATAAGATTTCATCCCCCTTTTTCGCTATTTGTCCTCCAGGTCTTGCCTTATTAACTTTGAGCCTTTCTTTGCTATCCGCCATTATTTTGTACCATTGTGTTACCAAGCAGTGCTACCCAAAAGTAGCATCTGCGGCAGCTGCTCCATGAAAACAAACACCAGCTGTGCCTACAACTACAGCAGATTAGTCACTAAAGTACCCTGAATGCTGCGTGACAGGATTTCCAAGGCTTCATTTGACTGCAGGTTTCGCAACTTTGCTAAAGTATACAAATGACAATTTTATTTGGAGTTTAGTGGAGTCCTGAGATAAGAAATATTGAGGACCTGGAGATACAAACCTCTTTTTTCTGCACATTTTGTGGAGAAACACACAGATGACTATGAGATAAAATCCTCATCCATATATTTTCTATTAGTTAGTGGGTCACTTGTCCCAGAATCGCATTAAATTTCCCGTTTAAGAAGCTGGGAAATCCTTTTTTTCTAATTTTCTCTCATTTGTTTCAGCTCTTCCTTCTTAGCTGCCTTTTCTTAGCCTCACTTCATACCCTCGTCTGTGTCCCCTCCACATCCTCCTCCTCATTTTCATGTCCTGCTTCTCTTACCTCTTCTCTCCCTCCCTCCTCCCCTACCCCTCTTTCTCACCCTCAGTTCATCCCCTACACCTCTCTTCTCACATACACACCAGAGATGCAACTTTATTACTCACCACAGCCACAGACCAGTCAGTGTGTGTATTGTGCAGTTCCTCATTATGCGTTTCGTGATATAATTAAGAGGGGTGATATCTCTTCCCTAAAGAGCTTTTTATCTCTCCCTCTCTCTGCTGGCCTCACTCAACATTGCTTTGTTTGTGTTGCTTCCACGCAGACGAGAAGAGCTAAACGAAGGACTTCTCTCAGCCTACCTGCTCTTGTAGAAGCATGTGTGGGTGTGTGGGCCATATTCAGAACGGTTCATATCAGCTCTTCAATAATGTCTTTCTGTGTTTTTCTACTATCTTTGAAAAGGAAAAATCCTCCCTGATTGGCGCGCTTGCAGTTTTTACACTGGACTCAATCATAAAGTCACTTCCAGTATTCCGACAGTCAAAAGTGTCGCATTTAAGCTAGCTTTCTTCTGATTGGATGCCTGTCACAAACAGAAGGTTTGAACAGCCGTGTGCCTGAGATGACTGTTCCCTATGACATTGAACTGTGAAATCGAGCGCTTTGAGCTTTTGGCTCACAGGATTACTGTACAACGTCAGCTTCCCTCATTATGTGAGGGTAAAGAAAGAGGTTCCCTTCCAAGCTGAGAAATCCAGACTGTGTCATGCACATGTACTCAGCAGTTTGGATTCAGATTGAAATACTGCTTAGACGCAAACTTCAGTTAACCTTTTGTAGTATAAAAAACAGCCTGACATGGACAAGCATAAGCATTCACGGCCAAATAAGCAGAGGAAAATTCATTCTCTTTGAAGAAACTGCAAGACCATTGTGTTTGTTGTCTAGTGAAATAGGCTAACATGAGATGGCACTAGTGAAGCTAGGGTTGGAGACAGGCTGCAAACTTAGCTGTGCTCTACTCTGACTGGGTAAATTTAAGCTAAAGCAAGAAAGACTTGATTTTATTTCAAATGTGTGCGCAGGCGAGTCATCTGTCCTGCATGCTAAGAGCAGAATTAGCAACAATGCTAATTCAGCTGATATTGTTTACCAACAGACCAACTGCAGGACTTTTTATTACAAGCATGAATAGTGTGAAAAGCTCATAACACTTTAAAAAATATCTTGCTAGTGTTAGCTTTAGCAAATGAAGTGAAACCTGCAGCAGTAATTGACCAATCATACCCTCCTGATTTTAAGCTAGAAATTTCCCAACTCTTCCTCTGACATGTCAGTGCTGCTGCTGCCCTGCAGCTGTGCACTACCACAGCATCCACCCTCTCATGGCATAACTACTCATCACTCTCCACTTTCTGTGTATTATATATTAGCAACAAGCTTGGAGCTTAACTGTTCTCAGAACTGACCTGTCCGACTGAACTGTGTTTCAGTCTCTTTCTCACACTTGTTTTGAAATTTGCTATTATTTAACCAAGCCAAGATACAGGAAGTGACTAAATGGGATCCTGGCTTCCTCTCTTGTCAATACAGAAATTGATAGTATGCCGAGTGCTTTACCTTCCCATCTCTCAATCAGCCAGTTCTGGATCTGTGGGACAGTGTACCATATCTGAGATAGATATGCTGGGCCACTCTTGGTAAACTATCAAAATCTGTAGCGGAGTGCTGTTCTCCCTTTTGGACTATAATCAAATTTGTGTAATCCTGTTACTTGTTGTTATGTCCATTACCATCCTGGCAGCCTGTTCAAGATATACGCCCCCCCACCCCGTCTTGGCTCTTCTTCTTTTTTTCTTGCTTTATTTTCAAGCAGCCAGACGTCTGGCTTCTCCTTTTTCAAGTTTTACCCTTTAAATTAAAATATTTTACCATCGTGATTTTATTGCATAGTTGCACTTCTCTCTCTGAGCGAGCACACATGTGAAAGAGAGATTTAGTGGTTCCACCAGAAGGCACAATAGTAAAGCTGGCGTGTGTATATAAATCAGAATCACTCAAGAAAATGAGTTCGCTACGATGCTCTTTCTGTAAAAATATGGTGCACTGTCTTTCAGTGCGTGAAACAGCACTCGTGCACACAACACAGACACGCACGCACACCTAAATGCACAAACACAACCGGTGGTTACAAATCAAAAGCAGAAATGTAGCTAGGAGCAAATGGAAAGAGATGGAGACAAAGATATAAACAGAGGTTTTGTCCATTAAGTAATGCAATGAGGTTTTAACCAATCAAATCAAACTGTTGCTCGGTCTGTCACTCCTGTAAGAACTTTAGAGGAAAAACACGCAGGCACACTGCAATGGTTTAAAACTTACCCATTAAATTGATTTACAGCTCACTTGGTTCTGTCTGGGGTTTTTTCAATCAACAACACCTTTTGTTGACCTTTTTTTTTTCACTCCGTCCTTCTAAGTCTCTATTTCTGGCAGTGCAAGTTGTGTGCTCGGTGAACCTGGTATGTGTCTGATTTTTGTGTCAGACTGTTGACAGAGCGGGGCGTTGAGGCTCCGGTCTGACAGAGAAACTTTCTGGGGAGCAGGTGTCAAAAAGTAACAAGGTAGAAACATAGAGGGAAGGCGAGAAGGAAGGGAAAGATTTAAAAGTGTGCAAAAAAAAAGAAGAATATCACAAATTTAGGACATTAGGATATCCAATGTTCATGCATTTTGAGTTCATTTTTGTTAAATTAATAATTACATTAAATAATACCATTATTTTTTTATACTAGAAGTGCTGCTGGAGCTTTTTACGCCTGTTTGGCAATGAAAGAAATCTATAGAAAGAAGAGCAAAAGAACATATGCAGAGCAGGTCATTTATAGAAGGTTGGTAGTTTGAGCCCTGGCTGTTCCAGTCTACATGCCAAATGTTATTGGGCAAGATGCTAACCCCAGGTAGCTCTCCAATACATCCATCAGAGTATGAATGTGTGTGAATGTTAGATAGAAAGCAATGAAGCGTAGAAAAAAGTGCTTGTTTAGGTGTGTGTGAATGGGTGAATAAGGCATGTCGTATAAAGTGGTTTGAGTGCTCCGGGAGAGTAGAAAAGTGCTGTATAAGAATCAGTCCATTAATATTTAACTTAAATCTATAACATTATAAGGCCACTTGTAGCCCATCCCTTGTGTAGTCTGGTCAATGTTTCCCAGTTTACTAGTGGCCTAGTTTATTCTGTGGTTATAATGATGTCAATGCTGATTTCTTTATTTTTACCTCCTCATTCCTCCGGCAGACACAGCTCCTGTTTCTTCTCATTTGTTCTGAGCGCTGATTCTACTGTAGATGGAGATGTGCGGGCCACAAGGCTCACACAAGGCTTTAAGTTGTATTATCTCCGTGACTGTGATGCTCCAGGCCAGAAGGACAACTTTAACGTCCTCCATCAGGACCTCCGTGCCCTGCCAGGTGTCAAGCCCAGCCTCATACAGTAGGGCTGTGAGTTATTCACAAAGTTCTGCAAGAAGTTTAAGGAACAATCCCGTCTTCAAAAGACCTGGTTCCTTTGTTACTGTGGTTTGTAGGACATTTTTATCTCTGGCTTTTTATAAAGCAAAAACGGGACACACAGAACGGCGAATCCTTTCACCAGAGCTCTGCCTGTGATCAGTTCTCTTTTAACAGTCTCCAAACAGAAGGTGAGGGGATTTAAGGATCTGAATTCCTGCTTTGAGGTGTGTCCCATGATCGTTGAAGACGAGCCTTTGGTTGCCACTGTCTCCACTGGTAGCCTGTCAGACTGTCGTCAAGGCTGAGAGATGCATTTTCTGCTACTTGATAGAAATCATCAATAAATCTCATCTGTGATCTAAGGGGAAGACTTCGGGAAGATTTCAGTATTTCCACTCAGACATCTCCTTCTAGACAGACTCTGAGAAAAATCGAGTGAACATTTGGCTCACATCATCACAAGGTGTCTGGGAGGCAGTGGACACTCCTGCAGGCTCAGAGTTAGTCACTGTAGAGCGGACAGGAGGCTGTGCAACGAGAAGAGGAGATGAGCATCAGCTCAGTGCTTCTACAGCTCTGAGCCTGAGCTCTTACGTGTAATCCATTACATTACGTTACAATAACCCTGTGTTTAGAGAATGGCAAAAGAGGCGTGTCATTTAGAATTATTATCCTCTTTGTTTCCTGATTGCCAAATTTGTGCAAATGTTTGTTTAAAATAAAAATGACATGGTCTGATTGCTCGGGGTTAGAGTTAGACATCAAGTTGGGATTGTCACCCATGTCGAACTGTTGGATGTGTGAATATTACTGAAATCAGACCACTAAGAAGTGGTTTGTACAAAGCAGTGCAATGAGAGAACATCAGCAGCTGGACAAGAAACTGATACCTGCTGAGAAAGTAAATAACTATATTTCTGTTGTTGATCTGTTAACGTAGGCACAGTGCCTTAGTCTTCTATTCAGTAAACGTACTTTATGGTCACAGTCCTCTGTCCTCGTGCATGTTGTCTTGCAACACTGAATGAACTCTGTGTGTATTTAGCTGTAACCCCTCATATCTCAGTAGACTCTGTGTATTACTCATATTCATCTTCCGGCCTTTTTTCCTCTCTGTCACCTCCTTTTTCTTCATCCCATCCATCTCTCTCTCTCTCCTCCTCTCCGTTTGCCTGCTTTGCACTTTCATTACCTCTCCATCCACTTACCTCTGTCTTCACTCGCCCATGTCACTGTCAATTTGTGGATATTTATTGTTGCTACTCTCCTTCTTCCTTCTATCAGGTCACATTGGAGTTCACTTTGATTGTGCTCGCACATTTACCTTTTTACTTGTATTTTTTTTTTGCGCTTGGGTTGAGGAGTTCTTGGTTTCAGATGGATGTTCACGTTTTAGTAGCTGATGTTAAATTAAAGCTAATAAAAGTAGAATATAGCGCCGCGGCCAGAAACCAAAGCTCCCTTTAAGTCAAAGCGGTGGGTTAAAGCACTGAATTTCATAGTGGAGCTCATAAATTGATCATTATTTTCAAACTGTATGATTTTCTTCCATTTTTTTGTAGTTTCAAGATAATCAAAAGTTTGACGAACCTGCTGTGTAACAAATGCTAAGCTACAAAAAAAAGAAAATCCCTGTTCAGAGGAAAAGGTCAAACGATGTCTGTGTTATCTTTTACATAACTTAGCATTACAATGTCATCTGTGAAATCGTTTGAAAAATATCAAATGGTCCCAGCTAAAGACACAAATCCCCTTTTCGGGCATGCATGTGTGGCATGAACGGCTCAAACTAGCTGCATAATAAAGCAAGAAGAACACATAAATGCAGTTTCTCTGATGGCCGCTAACGGCTGGCTCCAAAAGCAAGTCTGTCCCCACAGAGTCTCTTGCAAACCTAAATGTACAGCATTAAAAGCGCAACCATCTTTTATTTACAGTCTGTGAATATAACAAGCTCTCTTCCCACTCAGTTCCCTCTAGTCCTCCTAAATACATTAGGATGTGTTTGTATGTGGGTGTTTGTTTTTTTTTATCTCCTTTTGTTTCACATCTGATTAAACAATATTTTAATTTCTTCTCCAGCACTGCTTGGGAGTTGGCCTCTCATACTGATGTGATGCTGGAAATAGCAAATCCAGCAAGTTATATCCACTGTTGTCTTGACAGCTCGCCAACGATAAAAATGGAGTTCCACGTCTCTTCCCCTCCGTCGCTTTCTCTTTCCCTCACTGCCCTTCCTCCACCCTCCATATACTTCTCCCCCTCCATTTCTTCCTCTCACTCTCTCTCCCTGCTGAAGCAAAGCCTATTTTCCGCATTACAGTCAACATGGCTGACAGAGAAACGTGCGATGACAACAACCAGGTGGAAGTGAACACTTTGCCTTCCTCTCTGCTTGGTGGACGCAGATGGATCGTGGTGATGAAGATTGCAGAGCCGGAGTGAAACGGGCCAGAAAGATACCAAACCTGATCAAATTTCCCTAGAAGCATCAAAACCGTTACACGGCACGCACAAAGAACAATTAAACAGAGAAATACTTTATAAACTATAAAAGTAGGTCTCGTTTTAAAGTGAGGATAAATGACTGAATGTAATGACTTTTGTGAAACTCTATTTAATCTCTCCGTTTAAAACAAGACGTAATTGGAAGCATAATTTGCTGAAGCTTTGTGCTCTCCCTGGCTTATGCTTTCCACGTATGTGCTTGGAAGGGTTGGGATTTCCCAGAACTGAGCCATACCACCAAATATAATTCACTGCAGATGGAAGAAATAATCTCCTTTTGATTATCATTGTCCTGAATGAGCTGAGTTTGAATTAGCCAGACGATTCTCTTTAAAATGTTTATTTACATCGAGCAGTTTAGTGTATAGGCTTTGACCTCATCTTCCACAGGAACTAAACGCACAGACGTGTTGGGTAGTGATGGTAAATTTCATCCCCCCCATTCAGAATCAGCAGATGTACCGTCATGCAAAGCAAAGGAAGACATAGGAAATTAGCAACTTAGATAGAGCAAAGGGAATAGCCTTGATAGAAGGTGCTTGTGGTGCATATTGTCTATGTTTGTACGATTGTTAGAATCGGGTAGCAGTCTGGATTTTGACTGAGCTGTTGCAACAACTTGGCTATTTTTTTTTTCAGCCATTCTGTTGAAGATTTGCTGCTGTGCTTGGGATCACTGCTGCATAACCCAGTTTCAGCCAAGCTTTAGATGTCAGACAGATGGTCCTGCATTTGACTACTTTGTACTTGTACTTGTACTTTTGACTACTTTGTGGTTTCAAGAGCTGCAAGCTGCCCAGGTCCTTACGCTACAAAATAATCCCAAATCATCACCCCACCACCACCGTGTTTGGCAGTTGATAGGTGGTGCTTTTGCTGATATGCTGAGTTTGCTTTTCTCCAGTGTGCTTTGCAGGCAAACATCTCTACATTGTTCTTGTCTGTCCAAAGGGTTGCTCCAGAAGTGTTGTTGTTTTTGCTGAGATGCCACTTTGCAAACCTAAACCATGCTACCATGTTTTTTTAAAGAAAAGAGTCTTTCTTCTACCATACAAGCTCTACTTGTTCAGTCCTTTTCTGATTGTACTATCAAAACCAGGGGTCTCCAACTCCAGGCCTCGAGGGCCGGAGTCCTGCAGGTTTTAGATTTCACCTCAAGTCAGCACACCTGAATCACATGATTAGTTCATTACCAAGCCTCTGGAGAACTTCAAGACAGGTTGAGGAGGTCATTTAGCCATTTGAATCAGCTGTGTTGGATAAAGGACACATCTAAAACCTGCAGGACACTGGCCCTCGAGGCCTGGAGTTGGAGACCCCTGATTAAGACCCTTGCGATTTAACGGTTCATTAAATGTTAACTGAAGTCCGTACACTCTGAGCTCTAACTCTTGGGTTTTTACATTTCTATGAATATTGCATGGCCTAATCTTGGGGCGAATTTGCGGGGATGTTCACACCTGAGAATAACACCAGGCATTGTGTTAACGCACAGCGAAACACTCAGCTTCACCCACATCTCAGTCACGCAGAGTGAATCCAGTCCTCGAGATTTGAAATCCTAATTTCAGTTTTGCTCGCGAGTGAACTAGCATTTACCCGACCAATCCTGGCAGGGACCAGCAGATCTGGATCATTAGCTGTCTGAGGAGCCCGACACAGTGGCTGCAGCTTTGCAAATGCTATGACTTTCAATTATCATGGCGCAAGATGCAACTGAGTTAGTCCCCTTTTTCCTTTTTGCAGTCCAATGCATTAGTTTTAATTGTATTCCACATTTAGTGCCAAAAATGATCAGCATTACACCTCCAGCTTTGCATCGTATGTTAGCAGCCTCAAGGAGCAACTAATGTGTAATACTTGATTTTATTCAGCAAGGAGACTCTAGCTACATGACTTTCTTCACGTGTCCCAATAAACAAGTTCAAGTTTTTTCTAACAAAAATTCTTCACCACATTTATCCGTGTTTTCATAGATGTTCCAGACAATTAGCCACACCAGACCAACAAACTGCCAAAACGTCTGATTGTATAAAGGTCCTCAAACCAGTTTATAAAGGTCCTCAAACCAGTTTTGTCCTCACACCTGATGCTGAGAAGTAGCTCAGGTCTGGGTGCTACTGCTACACACAAAGAAACATACAGGTCCTTCTCAAAAAATTAGCATATTGTGATAAAGTTCATTATTTTCTGCAATGTACTGATAAACATTAGAGTTTCTATATATTTTAGATTCATTACACACAACTTAAGTAGTTCAAGCCTTAAATTGTTTTAATATTGATGATTTTGGCATACAGCTCATGAAAACCCAAAATTCCTGTCTCAAAAAATTAGCATATTACATCCGACCAATAAAAAAAAAGTGTTTTGAATACAAAAAAAGTCAACCTTCAAATAATTATGTTCAGTTATGCACTCAATACTTGGTCGGGAA
>VUQR01010001.1:13370-40955 GCA_015108515.1 Hemichromis elongatus | reverse complement strand
ATGGCGGGGGGGGGGGGGCGGGGTGGGTGGGGGGGGGAAAAAAAAAAAAAAAAACCCTTTAAGCCTCGAGCCACGTTTGTGCGCGTTCGCATTCATCCGAGCATGCGTCGGTCCTGTACGGCTTTGTGGGTTTTTGTGTGTCTGTGCATGGGCTGCGAGTTGTAAGCTGCAGGCTATAGAGTGGAAAAGTGGCATATTGAAGGCACTGGGTAAATAATATGCAATTTTCTCTCTCCGCTATGCTGTCACTAACAACCGATGGCACCGGGAAACGGGGGACCCGGACATCGCTTAGAGACAGAGGGAGAGCATTTGAGCGTTAATAATGGTTTGCTATGAGATACAAAGCTGCTGAATGAAAGTACAGAACTGTCTCGGTTCTCTTTGAATGGGTATCATCGAAGGTGTGCCACCCTTCAAGCGTCTGTATGTGTCTGTCTTTACAACTTAAGTGAAAGGGGAGTTAGGGAGGCTTCAAAGGAAAAAAAAGGAAATGCCCTTTTTGGAATATTATCGCTGAAGTGACTAGTATTTGACAGAAAACGCATCTATAACTAATTAAAGAGGACCTGTTATATACTTCTGCTGCTCGAAAGTTCTTATTCTCAGACCTAATTGGAGTAACTGTGCATGAGTCAAAGTTCAAAATAATCCTTATTTACATTACGATGGCCTTGATGTAGCCACCCTCCCTTCAAGCTCACCTTAAAGTCTTCTTAATAGGCTGCCCCTCGTAACCAACGATGTGAACAACACTGAAACAGTCTTTCGTGCGTACAGCCAGGATTCTTTGTCTGAAATGACCATGTTGTAGAGATATCAGCTATATGTGGCATCACAAAGAGCCAAGAATGTAAAAAAAAATGTCTGAAACCAAGCATTTGCAGCAGTCTGAAGGATTACTTATACATGCTAATGTTGTTATTTGAACCTTTGGTCATGTTTGATATGAGCGTCTACCATTTTGACAGTATACTTCATATGACATATACTACATGTACATAGAAGAGGCACTTTATTTGGTGTACCTTGCTACTACCAGGTTGGGCCCCCGTTTGACTTCAGATCTGCCTTACATTTTTGTGGCATTGATATATCAAGGGGTTACACAATTGCTGCAGATTTGTCACCCTTGATGGGAATTTTCCATCCCGCCACATCCCAGAGGTGCTCAACTGGATTCAGATCTGGTGATTATGGAGTGTAGTGGGCTCACTGTAGGGGGGGCTTTAGCTCGGGAAGAAGAGCAGGTCATCTACTAAAAGGAAGGTTCGATCCCTGGCTGCTGCAGTCTGCATAACAACATATCCTTGGGCAAGATACTAACCCCAAGTTGCTCTCTGATGCATCCATCAGAGTATGAAGGTGTGAGAATGTTAGATAGAGACTTAAGTAGAAAAAGCATAGAAAAAACTGCTACCATTTACCATTAATATCATGTTCGAGAAATCAGTTTGAGAAGATTTGAGCTTTTTTCACATGTTGGATTATCCAATAGAAGCAGGCATCAGAAGATGCTCATCTTAAAGTGCTGGACATGGTCAGTAACAACTTTCAAGTAGGCTGTGGCATTCAAATGATGCTCCGTTTGTACAGAGGGGCCCAAAGTAAGCCAATAAAATGTGGAAAGTGTTGATACAAGGCAGCATGGATCCTTGCTTCTGTTTACCATACCAAGACTCATTAGATGGGACAACATTTTTCTAGTCTTGTGTTGTCCAATTTAACCGGGTCTGTGAATTGTCGCCCGAGTTTGCTATTCTTAGCTGACAGGACTGTCACCTGGTGTGGTCTTCTGCTGCTGTAGCCCACATGCTTCATTAGCAGAAATGCTCTTCTGCATACCTTGGGTGTACGGAGTCGTTATTTGAGTTACTGTTGCCTTCCTATCACCTCAAAGCATTCTGGTCATTGTCATCTAACCTCTTACAAGGTATGTTTATCCAGAGAACTGCTGCTCACTGGATATGTTCTCATTTTGGATCATTTTATGTAAACCCTAGACACGGTTATGTGGAGAAAATCCCGGCCACAAAGTCACTTAAATCATCCCCCCCCCGATTGTGATGCTCTGTTTTAACTGGACCATGTCTACGTGCCTAAATGCACTGAATTACTGATAATTGATTGGCTGTTTAGATTAGATTGATGCGTTAACGAGTGGTTGATGTGTGTCTGTCCCCCTTTTTTTTTGTTTTATATGCAAGCCATTGAATCCAAGAATAAGTTGTACATTAATATGTGATTCAGTGGTGAACATGGTCATTGTAGCCTGAAAAAAAAAAAGTATTTCACAAATGTGCGCATGCACCCAAACATGGAGGGTTTTTTTTTTTCTTTTAAATTTGCTAACCATGAAAAAGAACATGTGCAAACTTAATAGTCTAATCTCATGAGACAAAGGCTGGAAGAAAATGGTTTCCAGCATCATGTTTGCTCTCTGAAGGTGCTGACGGCGAGAGACCTGTCCTTCCTTTCACCTAGCAGTCCTTTGTGGGATAACACATCGCTCCAATTATAACAGGCCAGCTTCTGCCAAATCCCTGAATAGGACCTCCATTACGCTTCTCTTCAACATATTTCATAAAGGATCCTATCTTGCCAGGTGACTCAACCTGACAAAAGAGGCTGATTAATTGGCTCTTTGGGAAGTGGCCAACTAATGTAACAGCTAAAAAGAACAATTAATGGTGTATTTTTGTGAGGGAAAAAAGGCCAGGCTGTCCATTAGAGAGGACCTGCTGTCCACTCATCAGAAATAACAATGGCCTGCCGTGACATGTGCAGCTCCCCCGCCCAAATTAATATAGTTAAAGGTATTACCTGTTATACTTATAGGTTGCTGCTTATTATTATTATTTCTATCAGGGTTTATACAGTTGACTCTCGTAATATGGTGATTTTTTAAATTTTTTTTCCCTCCAGCATTCAGTAAGAAAAAAAATCATTTTCGCAGAACAAATGATGCTATCATTATGTAGTTAGGGTATTAAATAATCAAAGACATAAATGCTTTGAGGCTGAGTAAGGATATAAACTGGGTTTCCCTCACAGTTTTACGAATCATTTACCTTCAAAACTCCAAATGACCCTTTCGGCGCAAGCATCACTTTTAACTTAGTAGTTCTCTTCTTTTAGACTCCGAGTTCAAATTAGAAACTTTTCATCTTCTCGAGATCCTCGGGGAACGGTGAAATTGTTTTTTTGTTTTTTGTTGTTGTTGGTTTTTTTTCGATAAGAGAAGGTTTAAGTCATAGCAGTGGTCCTTGAAGAGGAAAGTGAAAATGTAGAGTCCAGTGGCAGCGCGATCTGTGACTTATGTGCACTTTGAAGAGGCCGGGCCGGGCAATGGAGATTGGATGCGGGAGTCAAGGTTAGCCACTTTCCTCCGCTTTCCTCTCCACTTTGTCTTTGTTGCACACAAACGCACTCAAGGACTCGCACCGGACGCTGCTCAGGTCCTCGTTCACATCCCCATTTTTGTACTCAAAAACTTCCACACAAGAGCGAGAATCGACTTCCGGAGCACACGGGATCAGATGCAAACCAGCGTTGGTGCCCTTAGTCATCCCAGAGCGCGCTCGGTCCTGATGTGTGCAGCCACTTTGAACCGCAACCACTCAACCACAGCGGCTGCACACAAAGTTACAGCATCTGCTCTCCTCTGGGCGTGCTCACGAACACACGACAGCTACGTGACGCGTGAGTCGTGGGAAACAAATGAGGGTATATGCTCACGGGACGCCATTTTCACCGTTCTCAAACCTCTGCTATCTTCTGTGTTATTTAAGGGAAACGCTGTAATTACTAGAATCCACTCGATGTCAAAGAGATTTCAGTTTGTCGAAAAGTAAGCCAGAAAGTTTTATGTTAATGTGAAGAAGGCAGCCGTCCCTACAAATATGTTTCTAATGAAATCAGCAGAAGAAAGCTTTTTAAAAAAAATGTTTTTTCTTTGAATCAAGTCATGCTGAAACAGGCCTCAGAGGACAACGCATTGCACCTGTCAGTAGTTGCTCAGGGCAGCATCGAGCGTCTGTCGTCCTTTACGCCTCTCTCCATCCCCCCACCCCCCCAGTCCCTCCTTCTGGCTGATATGCACACAGTCACGCAGGCATAAGAGCACACAAACACGCTCAGCAAAGCATCACTTGAATCCAAATGAAGTGCCATTTGCAAGAGCATATTTTACTAGCTCATAATGTGTTACCAAAAGAAAAAAAAGGCCATGCATCTATTTACCTCACATAAACCTGCTCTCACTCTAACGCGCAAAGGTGTGCAGAGCCATGTTTATTTCAACTGAGTGAGTTTTGTTAAGGCTGTGAGGGCAAACATTTGCTTCTTGCGCTATTGAACACACACCTATTGAACACACACCTTTAAGTCAGTCAGCCTGTGTGTGTGTGTGTTTCATTTTTAATGCAGGGTTGTGTTTTAAGTGTTGAGTCGTCCATTTTTCACAGTAAAGCAGAGGAAATAGATAGGAGCGCTCCTGTGTCATTTATTTGATGCCTCTGTGGCACTCAGTCATTTTACACACACACACGCACGCACGCACAGTAAGAAGCGTTAGTCCTCACTGACAGTAGTGGAATGGGAAATGCTCAGTGGACATTTGTCATCTTTGTTAGCAGCTGGCGGCCTCCCGGCTGCTTCTCTGCCAGCACTGACAGATCTGAGAGGCTCACCGTTAGACACATTATCCCTGCCTTTCACAAGGCTCAACCTCCTCCGTCCACCTGCCCGAATGTGCGTGTGCGTGTTTGAAGAGAAAGAGAAGTTTTTGAAGTGGGCTGTGCAGCGGTGTTTGGGCGGTAGATGCAGTCTGACGAGGCTGCGGGGCATGTGTCTCCACTGACACTGACCCGGTGTGCTGTTGCGTACCGGGTCATCGTGAGATTGAGTCCATTAGAGAGATAAAGTCAGAAGGTGTTGTCAGGGCTGCGTATCAGAATCTAAGTGGATATGGTTACAAGCTCCTCATAAATGCGGGTAGTCCAGTGAGAATTGAAAAGGGGGGGGGAGTGAGAGTGGGCAGACAAGCTAAAAGCAGTAGCTCCATATGTCCTCGGTCTCCTGTGGATTCTTTCCATATGTTCCACGTTTAAGAAAAAAATAATAAAAACATCAAACTGCTTCTTAGAAATCTGTAAAGATCATGCGCAGTAGGCTTGATGTCTTGCAGTTGGCACTGTAGTGGATATAATTTGCATCCATTAGATGCCATCTCTGTTTAAAAGTGCACCAGGATTGCTTGGATGAGTAAGCGAGAAGATGAAAATGACAGGTCACACCATTCGTCTGGAGCGCAGGCGCCCGCGTTCGCTCTGCGTGTGCCTGTGCATGAGCGACTGATTGCTTGAGAGCTTGTTGAAGATGGAGAGAAATGGAGCCGGATACGCGGCGCCTTTCCTCATCTGCTGAGAGGACGTCACCCGTTGGTCTGAACGCCGTGAGGATTCTCATTTACCTCGGGGTTCGTGTCGCGCACATGCACACACTTAGACAAATTAAAATACACTCATTAATACAGAGTGTATGTACTCGTCACTCAAGCATGATTCCAAAGTCTTAAAAGTTAAAGTCTAAGGAGATATCTTCCTGTTTAAATACCAAATCTTTGATTTACTTACCTTTGGATGAGCTTTGATTCATCCAAGTAAACCTAATGCACATGAAAAATGTCCTCCAGTAGTAAAAGTTATGTTCAACTTAATTTTGAATATGCACAGTGAAATTGTGTGTTCTTCACACTTCCACGGTGTGAAAAACATGGCCGTGTCGTCAGTAAAGAATTTGATAATAACTGTGTGGTCTTAAATGTTTGTTTTTAAGTCTTTGCATGAAGCTAATGTTCACATTTAAAGTAGAATAGCGGGGTGTGATTGGACTTGTGACTGACAGGTCAACTGGCTTACACTGCGTCATTGGTTTCTCAGTCATATCCTCCTCTCACTCGTGACAACTGGTCTCAAAAGAGACGAGATGAGGCGGGACATTTGTTAGCTGCTTGTTAGTGCAAATTGAGAATCACAATGGGGAAGAAAGCTGATTTAAGTGACTTTGAAGGTCGATGTGCTGGGACTGTCCCCCACAACCCTGACAAGACATGGAAGACAGCTTTGAGCTTTTATGAAAGCAACAGTAACTCAAACAATCACTTTCTACAACCAGGGTGCCGCAGAAGAGCATCTCTAAATACACAACATCTGAAGTCTTGAAGCAGATGGGCTACAGCAGCAGAAGACCGCACCGGGTACACCTCCACTAAGAACAGGAAACTGAGGCTATGGTTCACATGAGCCCTGGTTTATTCAGTGTTGCTTTCTGCTGAGACATTTGGATGGTAGGGTCAGGATTGGGTTCATTTAAAGCCCACAGTATACCTGAGTATTTATGCTGAATCCACAGTAGGTCCATAATTTGTTGGATAAAATCACAACTTTTGTAGTTTTACCTCTGTACACAACCACAGCTGATTTTAAATCAGGTAGTCAGCATGTGAGTGAAGTGCACACAGTTTTATTTCACAAAAAATGTAAAAAGAATTTTGCATCACCTGTTTATAAATTACATCTATTTTTTATACATACATCTCATATTTTCCCCTTTTTCCATTCGGCATGCGTTCGTGTGTTCATGTTAAACAGGGATTGTGGTTTTACTGTTATCAACGTTTGCAAGTAAGCATTAAGCAAACATATGACTGAGACCGACTGGACTGTGGCTAGTTTCTGTTTGCTTTTGCAGGTAATTTAATCATGAAGCTGGTGTCAGTCTATTTTTATTTATTTATTTATTTGGCCATGATGCTGGGGTAGATTAATTCACACACAGGCAAAGAAAAATCTCCGTGCCCGATTTCATAGTAATCCATCAAGCTGTTGTTGAGAAATTCCTTTCAAAACCACAAATGTGAAGCTCATTTGTTTTAGAAGACAAACAGCAGCCTGAGTAAACAGTATCTGCAATAATTTCTGCTTGACTAGTTTCAATAGCTGGCATGAAGCAGGACTTTTTTCTTTTCTTTTTTTTCACGGGGTCTGACACTTTGGATTTGAATATTAGCACCAAGTGTGCAACTCTACTTCATTTCCATGCCGATATATGCATGTGTGGGAGGAAGAGCGACGGGCGGGGAATGGAGGTGGAGAGAGAGAGAGAGGCAGAAAGTGAAGAAGAAGTGGGAGAGATAGGGAGTTAGTTAGAATTAGAGATGGAGAGTAATTCTTTTTTAGAAATAGACGGACAGAGGGAGAGAGATGGTGGAAGGGAAGCTGAATTAAGGTGGAGAAAAGCTGCTACGCACTCTTACCCCCACACACAAACACATGCATACATAGGGGATATCCCACACTGTTTACAGTGCAATCGAATCACCGGCTGGTTTATTTAATCAGAGTTCAGCCTCAGAGACTATACATTGTCTTAATCTCTTTAACTAGATTTACCAGCCAGTCAACTTTTGGACAGAACACTCCAAACAGAATGCAGCAACTTTGACCACAAACAGTGCACGATGAAATCAGCTCAGTCGTGGTGGATCCACTCCTGAATGCACCCATCTGTCTCTGGCTGTATTTACACGCGCACGTGTGTGTCTGTGCACATGTACGAGCTTGGTTTCGTGCAGATTTTTACCTGTGTATGGAAACACTGTCTGTCCTAACCTTTTTTGCAGAGACCAGATGCTCTCTTTGAGGTAGTTTGACTGTCATTAAAAGATATTTGGCAAGGGAAGAGAGGCTACAACAGATGTGGCTTTATAGGTAGCTATGATTTGCAGATGGTACAGTAGGATGGTTTTGCTCTTTTTTTTTAATGTTTGTTTAAGGAGACGTGAGTAAAAAAAAATGTGTGCATGCCGTGTGTGTGGGATGGGGGGGTGTGGGTGCCGTGTGTGTATGTGTGAACCTCTAATACAGATGTCCATCACACCCTAAACGCTCTATCTGCTGGCTCCTCGTGTCCAGGAAGATGGTTAGAGGCAGGCGCGTACAATTATATAATAAAATAGATCACTCACATTAAGAGTTATTGAAAAAAACTGAATTAAATTACAGTTACTAAAGAAAATGTTGATGATTACTTAGATTGTATAGTTTTTCTCCTTATACAAATGCAGCAGCATTAAGGTTAGGCTGGATCGCAGTGAGTTAGACGCAGGTCTAGAAGGGCTCCGTTTATTTCTGTGTACACTGAAAGGTTAAAAATATTTTAGGACCAATCAGATTGATGCAGGTTGAGAACGTCTTCAGTGTTGGGAATTTAACATTATTTCCCTTATAAAGTTGGAAAGGGGCTCTAATGTTACAGTAAAGAGTAAAGTTTCTTTATCAGCTGTCACCATCGAAAAATGCTGGATATTAGATGTGAAGAACTATCTAGACCCCGAGGTCTTTGCTTCATTATGACTCAATTTAAATAATTTATTTTATTTTTTTTTACGAAATTTTAATTAGGTGCAAGACGTTCCGTTGCTTTGATGTGGTAATTAAATGTCTCTTATATTTCAAAAGTAACCTTCCCAATCCTGGTCGCAGGCATTTTTAGAGTTTCCAGCTCAACTGAGCTGTGTGATGTCGGACTGCGAGCCAGTCCACCTGCCGTTCCAAATAAGTGCGAGGCTTCCAGATGTGCGCGCAGGCATTCGAGCACATTTATTTCTGTAGTGCCCTTAAGGGCACCACCTGGCTGAAACTGCCCCATATACAGCTTTAATTTAGTTCTGAGGGCCAGAAGAGTCAGCGGAGGACCTATTTCTGATAACCTGCAGATTTCCGTGCAAGATTTCACGAGCCGTGTGAATTTTAAACACAGCAAAATTCTATGTTTCCTTTCTCAGACTGTTGTATTTTGAAAAATATTTATCTTAAAGAAAAATTACGATTAAATATGTCCCTTTTAACATTTCGCCACATCCAATTACAGGTATTAATAACTTGATCGGATGTCCTAAGAGGTGTAGGTTCAAGCAGAGTTGGAGTAAAGTACTTTGTAATGGAAGTCCATAGCAGTAAGCCTGAAGCTTAAGTCCTCCATTTGAGTGTGACATGACTCAGTAACTACTGGGGCAAATCTCCCACTATGGGGGCACTTTAATTGGAAGTAGTAGCTTCTCTTGAGTAAAGAAGTCTTCCCTTAAGAATATTGCAGAATGCTAAGAAGCTTGCTCTGACTTCACCTTCTCCCTGTGTTTGAGCTGAGGCGCTTGAAGCGATTGCAAGTGTTTATGTAGGAACTGAGCTGTTTGTTTGATAAACTGCACTGTGGAAATTCATAGATGAGGGAAACAGACAGTCCCAAACGGAGGACAGCGTTTTGCTCCGAGCGTGCTCATAGAGAGGAAATGTCATCAGCAGATTTCTCTGACTGCCATAAAACCATCACTTCGTCTCTCCCACCTTGTCTTTCTTCAGATCGTTCGACGTACTTTTATCCTTTTCTGCCGTGCCTCCTCTTTTCCTTCTGTTGTGTCATCACTTGTCTGCCCTATCTACTTCCTCTCGCGCTTGTCCCTCCGTCTTTTTGTCCCGCAGTCTGACGTCTTATTTACTTCTTTCTGGTCAGATGCGCTCAGGACATCGCTGGAGAGCAGATGGGACACATGCCAGACTTAAAAGGCCTCAGGTGGAGGGGAGAGAGAGAAAGAGAGAAATGCTTAGGCGGTGTCTGCTTATTATTTATACTCGGCTGAACGATGCTTCTCTGAGCCTGTTGTTCTGTCGCCCTCCCCGCGTGGCTCGTGTACGCCGCTCTGAGCCAAAGGGTCAATGGGGTCAGCCTCCACCCAACTCTCTGTCGCTCGGTCCGAGCTTGTTTACAGCTTTTTACTGTCGGCGTGATGAGGCTCCCGTGGGGTCGGCGGTGAGGCTGAGGGGGACACATGTACACACATACTGGAGGAGAGGAAAAAAAAAAACTCACTCAGGCGCCAGAGCTATAGACAATGTTGCCATGGCAACAGCCTGTCCTACCTCTGTGTGAACACCTATACAGTATAAGCATAAATGCATGCACGCCCAGAGATGAAACAAACACAAATATGCTAAAGTTGCTATAGTTAAAAGAGTCCCTCTTTCAAATTCAAAGCCTAATTGTCATTAACCAGCTCGGCACCGCGGGAAATTAACGGTGCCGTTTTTATGTTACAAAAAAAGTCTTGCTTGTGGCACTGCAGCATCGTGGCTTGAATGGGTTGTGATTAGCCAGAACTGGGTCTTAATTTAGCTGCAAAAGAGCATTAGCTGTCTCGTGAAAGATTTTATTTGGAGATGGGGGTGGAGGGAAGTGGGAATCAGGAGCGCTGAGGGTGGGACTAAGATTCCCACCCCGCCACCACCCCCCGCCGACGGTGTCAGCTGTCTCATCGTAGCCGAATGCACGTACGAAAGTGAGATGTGGCTCGGATCTTACTGTAAACTTTTTTGGAAAATTACTGTGGAATATCAGTCACTTCAATCCGTGAGGACTCGATTAGGCGTTTTCTCATTTCTCTCTACGCGTTTTAGCATTTTTGTCCGATACGAGTGCAGAAATTGTAGAAAATGCGTGCAGGGTTTCACTGCAGCTTTGAAGTCTTGACACTGACGGTAACTGATCTGATGGTCTCGCTGCTGCCAGGTTTCCTCACGCTAACAGGCCAGGCTGTTATCAAACACGATGCTTTCTTTTCCTATCAAGAAATACAAATGTTGGCTACACAGTAAAAAAAAAAAAAAAATAACAAACCAAAAAAAAAAGAAGGGAGAAAAAAAAAGCCAAACCTTGAAGGTGGGCTTCATTTCATTCAATTCAATTCTTTTATAAATAAAGGTAATCCAAGTTGTAGGATGGGTTAGGCTTCATCCAATTAATGGGAATCATTTTCCCTGTATGTAAAAAAAGCACTGCTATAACACTGTATTGTCCAGAAGGGACCTTTAATTGGTTTTGGCCTGCGTTTAAAGTATTATTACTTTGCCATTTCTTAGTCAACAGTCTCAGAAGAAAATTAAAGTAGATGTTTCTGATAAGAAGTTCTATTCAATAGACACCATCCAGTCTTTTCATCCTGAACCATGTAAGCTGCCACTGTCCTAAGCTGGGCTAACCAGTGTGTGTACAGCATTCATTCATCTCATCACACACACATAACGTTCACACACTCACACTCTGATGGAGCTATCGGGGGAAACTCGTGATTCCACTATCTTGATTAAGGATATTTCCACAAGCAGTCATTGGGGAGACTGGGATCAAACCACCAGCCTTCTAATTGGTGGACGGCCCACTCTGTCTTTATTTAGATCTCTTTTAGGTTATTTAAGCAGCACTCGCTAACTGCACCTTGGAACATGTAATGACTCTCTATTCCTTTCCCTCCCTTTATTTCTGTCTTATCAGCATTTGTCAGAGCTGTTAGCGGTGGTGCGTCTTCCCTTCATCCACCCGTCCTATCTGCTGAACGTAGTGGACAACGAGGAGCTGATCAAATCTTCAGAGGCGTGTCGGGATCTGGTGAACGAAGCCAAGCGTTACCACATGCTGCCTCACGCACGGCAAGAGATGCAGACACCTAGGACCCGCCCGAGACTTTCTGCCGGTACGTGCGCACACATAAAGCACCGATAAACTGACGTCCATCATTTCTGCACTGGCCTCAGTAGCGGTCACGCAATCTGCATCCCACATAACTGACCCAGAACACACTTGTCGGCGCTGTTGGCATCTGGGCACCCACACGCTCACGCATATCCTCGATTCATATTTTACTGCAGCGAGGTGACAGAGGTCAGGGCTCCACACAGGACGCGGGCTCGCCAGTGCATTGTATTGACTTTTTTTTTTTTAGCCCTCAAGTCAAAGACTGTGATTTAGAACTGGGTAATGTTTTGCACACAGCTACTGTAAATGCTTGAACGTACATGTGGGCAACGGGTCACATATCCAAAAGTCACGAAACGTTTTACCTTCAGCAGTTGCTCAAACAGCTTCTGCTTCGTCTGATTGAGGTAACCTTGAAAAGTTAAACACGGCCAGCGGTAGTGGCTTTCCAAGGATTCTGCAAGATGCTGTGAACTTACGTTTTATTAAAGCAAACCTAGCACATAAACAACCTTCTGAACAGCAGCTAGGCACAGTAGGATTTCTTTCTTTGAGATTCTTGGAGCTGGCCAATCATTTGCTCTTTCGACTGCAACCCAAGTCCAAGTCATTTGAAGACCGTGCTTGTTTACATCGTTAAAATCAAAGAATAATTCCAGAAAATTGGAAGACGCCTGCAAATTGCTTTTGGCCGTCAGATTTTTTTTTCCCCCCGCAGGTCGGCCAGGATTCCGTTCTTCACCCTGTAAAGCTTTACCTAATTATAGTGTCTGCGTGGCATTATGAGTTTCGCACCAGCACACCTTACCATTCAGCACAAGTCATTTCTGCTTGGTAGAATAAAGATAATTGCCTAACAAATGGCACTTTATGCAGGTCAGTTTACCGAGCCAACTCTGCTGTCCAGCCATTGCGTTTTTGCTTGCCAGTGAACAAACACTGGGAGACTGCGTTAGGTCAATATTTTTTTGTTTTTTTGCATCCTTAATTGCCTGTAATCCAGCCGCACGAGAAGAATTATCTGTTTCTTGAGAGAAGACATTTGTGGCATTACATATGCTCACCTTCATCCCATTACTCATACTCGAGCCGCTAGTTTCTCTTTGTTCTCGGCACTTTCTTGAAGCATTTTCTGTCAAGGCGCATTTTATAGTGTTTGGTATGTGCATATCTTATGCCTTCTACATCCCTCATTATGCAGGCTGAAGTGTGTATTGATTCCCAGTTGCTTGTGGCTCTGTACAACAGAATTATATAAATGCATAAATGCTGCTGGGATGAATACATTCATGATGCATTATACCCCAATGGCTCAATGAATGAGAAATATATGTAAGTTTTTCCGATCAAGTTTTGAACTCCTGTGAAGCTAAAGCACTTATTATGACTGACTGTCTGACGCATGCATTTAATCAGGGCGTTGCTGCCGAGAACCCTGCGCTCTAATGCACTGAATGTACCTTTTCTTGTTTGCTCTAGTCAATGCTTTTTGCAACATTTTAACATATTTTACGACGCTTAAGCGTGCACGTGATGCCAAACGCGCTTGTTCGCCTGCCTCGCATCCGTTGCTCAACCATCTGCTCCGCTGGGCAGGGTGGGTTGTGCGCAGCGGGGTGCGTCGTAGCTGGGATTTCACCGTAGACGAGGAGACGGCAAGAAAGATAAAATGAAGACTCGAAGGAGAGTTTGAGGTTGTTTGGCAATACTTGCGTGTAGGCGCACCGGTGATAGGAAAGAACAGGAGGAGAGGTCACAGTGTGGTCACAGAGGGGGGAGGGAGGGGGATCAGAAATGAAATTTGAAGGGCAGACATTTGATTGAGTTTATTCCTTGAGCATACGTCTTCTTGTGTAAGCAGTAAGCGAGTGTGTGTGTGTATTTTAAATGTGCACAAGCAGATGGGGCACCACCTGAGCTCGGTTGATAAGTCTGTCATGCGGAAAAAGAAAGGAAAACTGCCATCCGTGAAGCACTTCTTGCTGAGCGCAGTCAATCTGTGAACTTGTGAGTCGCGTGCATACGTGGGTGCGTTACAGCGTGCGCGCGTGCGGACACACGCCTCACACCTCCATTCTTTACACTCGAGATAAATTTGAGTCGAATCGCTCTTTTTGCAGCCTTGAATTTTTTTAAAGTTATTCTTGCGGGACAGATTTTTAATTAACATCCTTTCACATCGAGACTTAAATAATAAGAGTTGCGCTCACGGTGCCGGTGTTCCTTGTCCATTTGTTAGCTGAGCCCAACCAATAATGGATCATTAAGGCTGACTATTTAATATTTGTGAGGAGAAAAAAAAGGAATGAGACAAGTCGTATATATTTAATTTCATGGGGGGAAAAAACTGAATGAAACACCGAAATTGGTTGGTGAACCAATTAGTTTTGCAGTCCAGGGAAATTTTGTTATTGTTGTTTTATAGGTTTTTTTTGTTTTTTTTCTCAAGGTTGCAACAAATGGGACACGGAGAGTTAATTAGTGAGCTTCTAATGGAGCCGGGCCAGCTCTTTATCCCCCGTTTAGTCTTTGTTAAATCTACTTGGCTGTTAGGTAACAGATTTAATTCTCTGATGTCTCATTTTTTAAAATGTTAATCTGAGGTCAGAGTGAAAGGTAAGGGTGGGTTATCCCACGACATGTTGGGCAAAAGGCAGGGACCACCCATTTTAACTTGACGATATAAACTACTGAGCGAATTAAGATTGAGGTTTGAAGCTTTCGAGATTCAACTTTTGTTCAGACAGTAAAATATCTGATCAGACCGGAGACAGTTTCTGCTGCGTTTACAGCCGGGTTTGTGAACGCAATCATTCGAGAACGAGGCGATGTAAAAATCTCAAACTGGTTCAACCTCAGGGTCAAGGTCAGAGGTCACCTTTGTACTCACACTTTAGTTTATATCCATAAAGATGTTGTTCAATGACTTTTAGAATAGTTTTGGGGTCACTAACTTCTGATGCACATCCAGTCATTTTATTCTATATCCAGGCCTGACACATGACAGAAACCACTCAGTTCAAAAAAGAGCTTAAAGGGTTGCTTCTAGTGGGCTTTCAAGGGATAAAGAGCTTCTAACTGTATAAAATGCCGTTTTGGTCAGCAGTAGCTATTTTGCACATGGAGCAACATTCAAATGAATGTTTTTGTCCATATCATCAGTTTGCATCCACTGTTCATTCTCCTCTTAGCTCTGTTTCAGTTTCAGCTCTGTTTCAGTTCTGGTGCGTTTCAACTATTAAATGCACCAGCTTTGCTGAACAAGTAGCAGAAAATGGCTTTTCTGAGCGAGTTTCTTACTGAAATCAGTTGCTGAATGCCAATGGAAACAGTCTTGATGAGAGAGCAGTAAGAATTTAATGAAGTAAAAGAAATGTGACTTTACAGCTCATAAAAACTTGCTTGTTTTTTTAAACATACTAAAAGGCACCAGAGGGTAGAAGCACAAACTCCAATTCCTAACTGTACATAAGTAAACAACACCAAATATTAGCTACTTACTTAATATAGATGTATACGCTTTAGATATGGTTTTCTCTTTTTTTTTAAGATACTAAATGTGCTTGTGAAATTTCATTTGTTCCACGTTTTTGCTGAATTAAGCTCATAAATCATGACAAGCGTAAGCTAACCGCTAATAAGAATATTAATGGCCTATGAAGATACACTCTGTGGTGTGCTTATAAGATGGAATAGCAAGAACTTTTTTAAGTTTAACAGAAAGTGAGACATTTTAATGAGTACTTGCTCCATTAGCTGTAAGCTCTTTAAAAAAAAAAAAAGTTATTTCTATTGTGGCTAAACAGAAGCAGCCAGATGGTTTTCACACATCCCTTAATTGTCTTGTTTTTGCCAGGTTTTTCTTTATGTAGAGTCCTGCTGTGCTGCAGTGTTATAATTTCTCTCCTTCTCTTGCTTTTCTTTTTTTTGGGACTTAATTGCTCGGCTTTTATTGATTGTTAATCGGTCACTCTGACAAGTCCTGGCATGTCACGTATTGTTTTGCTCTTTGCAGAGTAAATAATACTGTGTTGATGGGGAAAAAAAATAAAATTAGATAAATCTGTGCGTAACGATACTGGACGACGTCAGGGCAAAGCTCATGTTTGTCCTCTGGAGACGAAAGTCGTGAAACCCGAAACACGAGCGTCACGTGAAGTTCATTCTTCAGCTGCTTGACTGAAAGTGAGATATTCTTGCATGTTATAATAAATAATTAATTCTCCTAACTTTAATTTCATTGGATGCTAATTAAGGAGCCAAAAAATGTGTTCGGCATCGAAACAGGCTCTCTGTGATCCTCAAATACAAATGCAGTTTTAAAATTAGATGTGTTAATATGCTCGGTTACTGCAAGAATGTGTGTGCACCGATAGCAATGTTGCATCTTTTTTTTTTTTTCTTTTAAACATAATGTGCACCATTGATTTAAATGTTATTTTTTTCTCTTGTCACCCCTAATTTACCTCAGTTTGCTACTGCATCTGTGCATTTTGCGTTAACTGCCTTCTGTCTTTCACATTTGGCCCGAAAAGTCTCGGGTAAAGTGAAAACTATGGGTGTCTCATAATGAATCCGTGGCATTTTGTATAGTGTATGTGAATCCATTAGCTGCTAATTGGTTAATTAGACTGTGGATGTGCATCTGATTAGCTGTCATTAGACTTTGCAGGGGATCGGGAGGGGGGATTAAACAGCCGCTGGTGCTGCAAATTTCACCCTCAAACATTTTTGCCTTAAGTCGTATGAGTTGCACTCTGGCTTTGAGGAGTGTTGACATCCATATACAGTTTGTGTTTGCCTGCTATTAAGCAGCAAGCAAAGTTTTCTTTTGTGTACATGCTGTGTGCGAATGTGCGTGCACCCAGACAAACTCATACATTATGCTCCCATTTCCCTCTCTCCACATGTGTCACTGTGCTCAGCTCAGAGGAGGGTGGAGAGCGCCAGGGCAAACTGTTAACTCAACCCAGCCAAGTGGAATAGCACTCAGACAAATGAGCTGTAATGACTAGGAGACGCAGGGGTCCAGCTCGCCTCATACTGTTTCTCTGTCTTTGCTCACTCACATACACACACACACACACACACTCTCACATTGTTAAAACTTTAAATGCATACACTGTGGGAGGGAATCCTTAAACAGTAGCTGCACTCTCAGCCAGCCTTTCCCTCTGTCCACTTCATCATCCGTAATCAAGCGTTCATGTATCTAAAGCTAGAAAAGTGCAACCGCAGACACATTTACGACTTTGAGTATGGCGCAGGTTTACTGTTTTTTTTTTTTATCCACGCAGTCATCCTTAATGCCGCCAAAAAGGGGGTTGTATTTATAGACTACGTACTTTTAAAGTATAAAGTGTTAAAGCAGAATGTAAGGAAATGCTCATAGCAAATTGTTACTGACCGTTTTTATATTCCTGCGACATAAGGCGAGCCAAAGAAAATGCTGTGCTAGTGGTGGCGGTCTAAAATGGGCAGATTTTATTAGATCAGCAAGCACAAATAGTGCGGCTTGCATCCACAGTTTAGAGACAATAAAAGCAGGCTGTTCTGCGAGGTCCTAAAGGCCCGTAGGCGTGACATTCATCTACTCGTTCACACCTCCGCCAGCCAGGAGATCCTTGGAGAGTAGTCGTAGCGTGCCACCACTGCAAAGAAAGGAGAACAACACTCACAGCTTGTAAAGAGAGCATAAAAGATCATCAGATAACATTCTTCTAAAGTCTGCCACCTACTGCTTTCGGCTCGGGTCTGATAATCCACTCGCATCGCTGATCCCCCTCTGGTGCTTCCTCATCACTGCTGACAGCACTTCTTTTGTGGAATAATTGAATTTATTTGTCATCTTTCTGTGCGGATGCACAGCCTCAATGCTAACCATTAAGCAAAGGTGATGGCGACTGGGGGGGCTGTCAGCAGTTTGGAAAGACAATTGTGTGCTTTGCTGGGTCCGTTTTTTATGTCATGACTTAGTTGATTGTTGTCCTGCTCTGTGTAATTATTCAGCCTGGTTTGTCTTGTAGAGCCAATTCGGCATGAGATTTGCTCTGCCTCACCTCTCAAACCGGAAACGCGGGATGCAGGAGAATGTGCCAGAAATGTCTTAATCTCTCTCTGCGAAGAGTGCCCTTCAGCAGATTCCTCTTCCGATTTTATTTCTGGAGTTTGAGATTGGTATTTTAGGAGGGGGGAGAGAGAGATCGAGGGAGAAGGAGACAGAACAAGTAAGCACAAAAGAGAGAAACTTAGAGGCAGCTATGCACTGGAGAATTGGGAGTATGAGTTTTTTGATATTCCTTGGGCTTATCAGTGAAAATCTCAGCAAACACAACTGTCCCGGCTCATAAATGTAACATGGAGGCAGTAAATCCATACGAGATAACCAGTGGTCCGAACGTCTGCAGGGGCTGCAGCCAAAATTAAGGTTCCATCCACTTGTCCTTTTGACTTGTGACTACTGCCAGCTCGAGCTCCCCGGAAGGGAGGGAAAGGGCAAGGGAGGAGGGGAATGGGTGAACGATTGCTTCCCCAGCCGCTGCCAGAAACCTTGACTCATCCTGTTCCTGAGCCGCAGTTCGTGCTCATGAGCAAAGTGAACAGCATTTACAGAAACACGGATCAGTCTCAGCATCGTTCATGCCACATCTGGTACTCTGACCTGCTGTACCGGCTGCGAGGCTGGAAGGATGCATCAGCCTCATCCAATATTCAAGAGGAGGGATGGGGTGAACCTGCTTTGGGCTCTATCATTGCGTGTGCTGATGGTGCAGATTCAAGCATTCGGATTAAGAGTGCATCAAATCATCGAATCATTGGTCCCGAAGGTTTAGATCCACTGTATGTTGAATTGTAAATGAACTGACATGGGGTTTTTTTTTTCTTTTCACTACCAGAATTTGGTTTGTAACATATCATTAAAAATATATATATATATACTTGGACTCATTACCTTCAGTAGAGTGCTCTGATTTCTACTGAACAGGGTTGTTTATGCTCGCTCCTGAGCGCCTCAGAGCCTTTCTACCACTCCCCTACAGCATCAACAGTGTGCAACGCTTGCTAAAAAGCTAAAAAGCAAAAAAAATAAAAGTTCCATCCCAAACATGAGCAACATGGATCACAGTGTTATTTTGGTAGATGTCTAGGATCTTCACTCGCTCCTACTTGGGCGTTGCAAGCACAGGCAAAAAGATGCTAACTGCAGTTCACTTAATAGTGACTGGTATCATTTAAAAAAAAAGATTTAATTAATTTAAATGTTATCAATAATCGCGATTGTACACACAGAAATGAGTTTTTGTACATTTGAAGCTTTCATTGCCCATTCCTCTAGTTGTGTCTAGCAGTGTAGCTAGCTAGGTCTATGGGAGGGGATTTCGAGGTGAAATGAGCATCTAAGTGTTGTTCGAGGACACTTAAAGGCTTCATGACGTTTGATTTTCCCTTCTAAGGACACTAGCCATCACTGCAGATTTTCAATCAACAGATGCCCAGCAGACAATAAAATGCACACACACTGCAAGCACGCAAGATCCTTTTCAAGCAGGCTCATTGCGCCCTTCCTGGACTCTGACTTTACTTTGGAGCCCTTTGGCCTTCTGATCCTCACCGTAGCAAATTAACACCCCGGGAGAGAAATTATGGGATTCGGAGGGGGGGGGATGCTAAAAAAGAGGAATACAGAGAAGCGGCTCAGATAAGCAAAAACTGCTCTGCGGCTGTCGCTGGGACTGTGATATCCAGTGAGAAAAAGTCTTCATCCTCCCTGTTTTCTGCACTTAATCTCTATATGAATGCACAGTATTTACACATGTAGTATATATTTATGCAAGCTTTTGTAAAAAAAACAAAAAAACAAAACAGATTTTCCTTCTTTTTTTTGTCACACTAGGCGAGATGGTTGTAATCTGTGTAGTCTTATGATTTATGTGTCTAATGTCTGGCTGCAAAGCAGAGGTTTTAAAGGGAGATACTTATGGAAAATAGAGCTTAAATTGACATAATCTTACAGTATGAACAATTATTTGAGCAATGTTCTCGTTTATAAATTGTATTGTTTTCATACTTTACACCTACCCTACTAAGCATTAAGGAGAAAATGTACAGTTAATATAAAAAAGAGAACGTGGAGAAATGCTTTAAATCAATTTTCAGAGCGAATCGGTTATATGTAAATAGAATGTTTGATATGCCTAGTGTGATTTACCAAAGAAGTGTTGGGTACAGTAATAAACCTCTTCAAGCCGAACGGAGAGCACTTACTGACCTGGGTCAATGACCAGATCAGTAGCTTTTGGCAATAGCTCCCCACACTAGTGGCTGAAAGTGTTGAGTCTATTCAACTACATTAAGTAACTATTTATATAGGACATCAAAGTCCACAACAATTATTATGATGCAATTCATACATCACTTCAACCAGTCGATGCAGATGGCTGGCCCTCCCTGAGCCTAGATCTTCCTGTTAAAAGGGAGTTTTTCTCTCCCACTGTCGCCAAGTGCTGGCTCATAGGGGATTCTTGTTGTTTTTCCTCTATTATTGTGGGGTCTTTACCTTACAGTGTAAAGCAAATTGAGGTAAATGTTGTTGTGGTCTGGCACTATTAATAAAACTAAATTGAACTGAATTTCAGCAAAGCGATTCTCAAAGAGTCAGTAGACAAACATTTGGCATAGCTTTGCTTGGTGTGCCATGTGTCCTTAAAAACTTGGAGACAGCTGGACAAGTGGGGGACAAAAGAAATGATGACAGGCCATTAAAAAAAAAAAGAACTATATCAGAAAGTCACGTACTGAAGAAAAAAGAAAAATATCCAGCAAAGACCTGACACAGGACCTGAGAGATCCATCTGGAAGTTCAGTTGATCCACCTACTGTTCACTAAAGCCCCATCAGAAATGGTCACAGTGGAGGGGTGGCTGTCAGAAAGGTTTCTTAAAGAAGCCAAATGGAGAGAAAAGATAGGCATGCCAAATTACACAAGAACTGGATGGAAAATCAGCGGTAACTAATTGGATTTGCCTGAAGAACATTATAATGTGCTCTGATTGGTGGTTAAGCTGTCAGGCAACGAATGACAGCCGGAACATTTAAAAAGTTTCCACTAGAGCTAAATGAGTTCATTGTGGACTACCTGCTAGTAGCCTAAATAAGTTTAAAAAAAAAAAAAAAACAACCTCTGAAATGTGAAGGATAAAATTCAAAAACTTACCTTAGAGCTCAAGTGAGAATCACAATTGGGCTTTTCCAACCAACGGGCCAAACCGTTAAATATTCAAAGCTGCTGAAAGGAAAAGAAGCAAAATTCACGCATTTAAATATCAGCAACCGTGAAATTTTAAGTAGGGGCACAGTATCTCAGCTTTACTTTTGAAAAACATAATACAAAAATACCTTAAAATGCTGTGTATGTTTTGCATGTAAAAGAAACTAGCATATATAATGTTACAAATCAGGGTATTACTCAAGCAAAGATAAAGTGGGTGTCAGTTCACAGTTTCTAATGGTTATTTATTTACAAGCTGTAAATCGGATGTCAGTAAGAGTCATGCGATCGAACATTTGAATGTGGGCATGGTGAACGTTGGTTTGGGCTCAGAGGGCCGGCCATTTACTTTGTCTGGCTCTGTCTGAGAGCTAAGGCCAGTGTACTAATCCGTCTAGGTGATCCACTCTAGTACTAGTACCTGAACTTCAAAGCTGGGATTTGTTTCATCTGTGCTGTACTGTAGTACACACAACTTGTAGGAATGGTAATTAGATACCATTAGTGCAGCTTGTCTAACTTGTATGGAATCTTAAGTCTCAAGTTCCACTCTGTTGAGTTACTTCTATCCCACTTGTTTTTGTCTCTGTGACTTCACCCAGCTGAACCCCCAATGCCCCTGTGGTCCTTCTGCTGCAAAGTATGGCTGGTTAAAGTAAGGTCATAAAAGGCTGCGAAAGGTAAAAAGTGCACAAGGCAAAAGAGCAGGAAGCAGTGAAGGAAGATAAAATGGCGAATACATTGGAAGGTAGAGCGAAGACTCTTGGGGTTTAAGAGAAAAAGAACGGAAGAGAAAGAAAGCAGGAGAGAGAGGGCAAAGTCTCCCGTAGGTTGAGAGAATGAGAGAGATGTTAGCCACAGGGTTAAAAAAACAGCGGAGAAAGAAGGAAAGGCAGGTCGCAGCACGAGGCAGAGAGCAAGGAGACCAATAATAAGGTGAAATAAGACCCATTGTTGTTTTTTTTCCCCCTTTTCCCTGCTTCCAGAATCTTCTCATTCTGTCTTTATCTTCATATCAGCCTTGCTGACTATACATCTGTGTGCAAGAGTGTTATTGCATCCACATCGTGAATCCAGCATGGGGTAAAGAACGGACCGTGTGCTCACGTCAAAGATGGGTTTCATTTAGTTGAATTGGGTGGAAGCGATGCACAGAAACATTCAGGGGTATTTGTGTGTGTGTGTGTGTGTGTGTAGTCACATCATACTACGTGGGTGGGCGTCAGCTTCAATTTGAGAATCAGCTCTTACACAAGCCTGTCCGTCCCTCAGAATACATCCTTTTTTGGAGCTTTTTGTATTACCACACAATACACCTCCTCCCGTCACCTTGTTTTTCCTCTTTGTGCTCGCTCTCTGCCATCCTGCTAAACTCATCTGCTGCCTGTGTAATTCTAATACCAAACAGATGTAACTGAAATTTCTATCTAGCTGATGAACATTAGCTCTATCTAAGAAGTACTTAGCATCTGCTAATGTACTAATAAACGGTAGACGTAGCTATCATGATGTCATCTATTGGTTTCCAGTTCCATCTTTCCATGTTGATGAAACTGCATGGTCATTGGTTAAAAGCATGCCATCGGTAATCTTATCACATGGCCACATACATTTATGCTTACCATTTCAATGCAAGGGCAGGAGGACGTTTAGCACTGTTCCCTTATAGCAAGAATGTCCTGAGTGTACTCCTGAAGGTTCTCTCAAGGTACTTGAGGTTCCTCCCACAGCCAACCTGCATTCTAAATGACCCATGTGAATGTGAGTCTGTATCTCTGTGGGTATCTGTGTCAGAATGGAGTACTCTGCCTCTTGCCCTATGGTAGCTGCGATAGGCTTCAGCTCCACAGTGCAGATAGCCGGTGAAAAACTGACTCGATTTGACATCAGCTTGGTCATACGGTGCTGTTTACCAGGTGCGGCATGGCGGGTATAAAAGGGCCCTAACAACTTATGATGGCAGATCACTAGCGAGTAAGCATATGGTTTCATATCATACAAGATAGTGACGTTAATCCTTCATTTTAAAACATTTTATGACCAAGATTTACCAAACATTCCTTTATTTAAATTTAATTAAATTTTCAATTTATTAGTCACATAAACCATAAACTCAGCATACACATGTTTGCAGAGGTCAAGATTGACTTCATAAAGAAACCAGGTTTTAAGGAATTTCTATATTGGCCTAAGTTTGACGACCTGGAAGCTGCTTCCATGTTTTCTGCCATGGCGCTAGTTAGCATTACCCAAGCAAACGTTGTTATGATGTTGTAGGAACACCAACATAGCTAAATGAGGTAACATGCTAGTCTGTGTATCCTGAATGTTTAACTAGGCAACCTTTAGTAAAAATGTAACGCTAGAAGCTCAAAGAGTGAACTCCAGATTGGACTGTCATTGGTAGTTTGCATCACTGCTAATACTGATAAGCTATCAAATCTTAAAGATAGCCATAGCTAGCAGGTCTGAACACTGAAGCCGGTGTGGGTCACCCTAAATCTCTTTTTCTTGTCCATGGATACCTGAGGACAACACTAGAGACAGTGACCTCAGTGTGCACTTTCATAATGAAAAAAAGACTAAAAGGACTACTTCTACCGCTTTCTCTTTGCCGTTATGCTCTCCCCCCTAACTACAGTCTACATGTGTCGGCTCAGCCGATACCGGACCTCATGTTTATAGCAATACTATCAATATTTGGATGGAGCCAACCATCTCAGTTGAACTCTTGAGCGGCACTATTTTTTCCATTATTAATCTAGGACTTTTTTTTTTTAATTTCTGAATTAATATACAGGTTTTCTGTAGGTGCCCCTAACCCTGTTCTTGGTCCCCATTGGAATCAAGAACTGGAACGGCAACCTCATTGAAAAAACCAGAGGATTTCCCAAACCAAAATCCAACTGATCTGATTTAGGTCCAAACCAGATGCAGTTGATCTCGTCACTTGTTTTATTTGACTGATAAGAGGAAAGAACGTCCAATCAGAGCTTTAACAGCAGTGGCATAAGCACATTCACAGATAAAGCAGTGTGTTACTCAAACCTTGTGTTAAGCTGATTTTTTTTATTTTCTTAAATACAGTCAAATGAAAAGTATACCAACAATGCACCGAAAGGTCAGGAACTATCAGGAAAAGGAGGCATTTTCTCCCCCAGCAGTCAAGGGTATAAACTCCGTCAAGGAAAAAAAAAAAGAGAGCTGTCAAAACTTGGTTATCCCTTCATCCCCAACCGCTCGTCTCTATCCTTCGATTCTCCATCCCTTCATCCCTCCACCTAACTCGTATCAAACCTCACACTGACTGACAGCCATCCCTGTGAGGCTTCATTGTCTGAGAAAAAACGGACACACACACACAGACGCACGCACGCACCAGCCATCTGATCCGATGCCGTGACTCCCCGTCAGCAGTTGCCGTACTCGTGTTTCGTTGCGTTCTGACAGGCCGGCGTCGGCTTATGTGGGCTTGCGAATGCGTTCGGGGCTTCGGAGGTCAGAGGCGCGCAGCAGCGTCAGCGCCCAGATGTGTATTCTCCCTGACGTGTCTGGCCAAGCAGAAAGCTACCAGGAGCAACCCTGCACATGTGCACTAGATGATAATAAAGATCCGAAATGCGCACGGACGCATCTGCTTGAGCACGTTGAATCAGAACGTGGAAGCGTCTTGTTTTTCCTATTTAAGTTGCGCTCCCCTGTCATATTTTAGAAATCCAACTGCAAAAACATACCCGTGATATCAGGAAATTCAGTTTATCACATCGTCCGCATTGATGCAATTAAACTGAATATGTCTTCCTGAACAATACAAACCTATGTGGATTTTAAAAGAGCCCGTTAAACTGTGCAGCACTGATTGATGTGCACGCGCAAGAAAGAAAATCCCAAATTGGCTCAGGCATAGATACAGAAACTTTGCCAAGTTAATTGAGCCAGTCAATATCAACAAAAGTGAAACAGCTAATAAGATGAAGGAAAAGGGGGATGAAAAGAGATGAAAAAATTCAGTCCTATAAAGGCGAGGAAGAGAGTCGCACTTTTACAGTCCAGTAAAGTTGAAAAATAACATGTGATCAAGAGAAATGGAGTACAAACATGTAGAGTAATAGCAACAAACTCGTCACAGGGAAGAACAATAGCAGAATAACAGAATAATGTCAGTATAATTAATCTGTGTGTGTGTGTGTGTGAGAAGGTTGGAGGCTCATGAGTGGGAAGACAAAGTTTTCTTTTTTGTTTGTTTTCTTTTGTTATTTTTAGCAAAGGACCGCCGCTGTAACCGTGGCTGTCCTATAAAATTGCGCGCTCATTTACCAACCGATTACCCAAAGTCTGTTGGAGGTCTTGGGGTCGACTGAGGCTTGAAGTCCTGGGCTGTGAAAACAGACCAGCGACGGGAACAAGTTCAGGACGAAATGTTTTTTCTAAATGTTTTTTTTTTTTTTTAAACCTGCACTTCAAGTTCACAAATCTTTCTTTGCTTTTCCAGAGCAAAACTCTCACGTCTTCTGCATGATGCCAAAACCTTCGTCTCTGCTGTGACACTTTCACTATTTCTTCTTGAGCCATCGCTTTCTTTCGCATCCCACGCGGAGGAGCACATTCTTAAAAACCTCACTGGAAGAGAGCCAGCCGGCTTTAAGCTGTCCACTAAGTCTAAGCTGTATGTCCACGATATGTCTGAGGCAGCGCTTACTGGCTCTGTCTGTTTGCTCAGCTTCAGCAAAGCCCATTGTAGTTTTTGTATCTCCTCCTTTTTTACCCTTGTTCCCCTTCCTAGAGAAAAGCCCTCTGTTTTTACCAGCACTGAAAGAAAAGAGAATTTTAAGAAGAGGAGAAAAAAAAAGATAATTTTAACAGGAAGAAGCAGAAGGAAAAGACGGCCGTCTGTGGATGTGCCCTGTCAGGAGAGTGAATGTGAGGAAGAGTATCGATCCAAGCAGGTGAATCAGGGGTTCACCCTGGTTTGGAGTGTATGAAGATTAGCTCTCGCCTCCTGCCTCCACCTTTCCCCCCCTTTTCCGTCATATTTCTCTCTCCTCTCGCACCGTCTCTATTCCTCCTCATCATCCTCCTCTCCCTCCCTGGCTCGCCTCCCTCTGCCCACCTGCCTGCCTGCTGCTTACAAACACACAGCTCATTTCTGTCTGTCGGCTCGTCGTCTTGCCTGCTCACTGGAACCTGCTGCTGCTGCCGCCGAAGACTGAGAGGACCTGAGACACGCATGTGGCAGCCTGCCAACCTGTTTGTGTGTTTTGGATCACTGGTGTCTTTATCCACCATCTCTGTGTGTGTGTGTGTGTTTGTGCATGCCTGAGAGCAGAGATCCGGTGAGCTCTTACAGGGATAATCATTGAACGTGTTTCAAGTATCTTCTTAATCACACAAGGACCACCTTCACATACAAATGTACACAAATTGATTTTCCTATTCAAGCTGCAGTTCTCTTATGGCGTGCCAAAGTGGTGCGAGTTTCACAACGGGTGCGTGCGTGCGCGCGCTTGGACAAATCTATAGGCGAGCGCCTGTAGTACACGTGGGAAAGGAAGCATTTGAGAGCTGGGAGGCAACTAAACAAATGGCAGCACCATCAGTCTTGGTAATTGAGTTAAATTTCAACATTTAAATCAGCAGTTTCCTACGACCAAGAGGAAACTTTCCTGCTTTGCATTTTGTTTTGTTTTCCGACAAGCGTATTGACTCAGGGACAGCCGGGGCTCTCTGAATTCAGAACAAGCAACTATTTATTTCCTTTGTTTTTATGCCTGTCACCAATCAGCACACTTTTTTAAGCAAGCAATATGGATACTTTATCTATACCTAAAAGCCAGACAGCACGCCACAAAACATGTCTGCTGGTTACCGCTGCACTGAGAGCTTCACAAAGAGTCTTTGATTCAGTCTTGGCCTCTATTTACTAGTGGAAACCTTTCCTGATGACCTGTTCTCTCCCACCTCTTTCCCTCCTTTATTCACTGCAATCATCCTCCTCCATCCTCCTCCTGCTTCTTTGTCCTCTAGGTGTAGCAGAGGTGATAGTTCTCGTGGGAGGGCGTCAGGCTATCGGGATGAACCAGCGCTCTCTGACAGCAGTCACCTGTTTTAACCCCCAGAACAGTAAGTGGTACCCACTGGCCAGCCTGCCCTTCTACGACCGCGAGTTCTTCAGTGTCATCTCGGCGGGAGACAACATCTACCTGTCAGGTGAGCTAAATTGTCCACTCCGGCAGTATAACTGTGGCATTCCTGTCACAGACATTTAGTGGTGTAGGGCAGGAGATGGAAAATGATAGAGAGATATAATAACAGGGCAATTCTGAAAGAGTGATCTATAAAAGTGTAAATAATCTAAACTGTCTGGATGAAAAAATGCAAATTAAAAAATTCAAATTTTATGATTAGGAATGTTGTTTTTTTCCCCCATAAGAGTGTTTTGGGTGTAATTAATTGTGTAGTTGTCAGGTTTGGTTCTGAAGTATTCCCTTGAAATTTAGCCCAGTCACTTCTCGTTGACACAGGATGCTTTAAAAGGTTAAATTATCAGGTCATGAATTAAACGCTGTCATTGTGAGCATGTTTAGCTCAAATTGCTATAGACCCTAATCATCCCCCAGCCAGTTCCTCTCGTGATTCATTGTGTGGAACAATATTGATCATTGTCAAACCCAGGTAAGGGTAGACTTAATGGACTTTTTTTGGGGGGGGGGGGGGGGATTTTTTCACCC